>JBCAUA010011202.1:0-13128 GCA_038406235.1 Peronia verruculata | reverse complement strand
CACACACACACACACACACACACACACACACACACACACACACACGCACGCACGCACGCACGCACGCACGCACGCACTCACGCACGCACACGCACGCACGCACGCGCACACACACACACACACACACACACACACACACACACACACAGAGAGAGAGAGAGAGAGAAGAGAGAGAGAGATGAGAGAGCCAGAAGTGTGGGGAATGTTTTGTCCTGCCCGTCGGTGATGTCAAATGTGTGTGACTGTTGGTTGAGCCAGCCCCCAATGGCACCGCTAGCCTTGAGCCCCTGACAAGCTCGGAATACCAACCGGCTTGGAGTGGACAGTAATGTGGTCCAAACCTTGTGACGACCTGCTCAACGGACACAGGACAAGTGGCCGGACACAATCAGACGTGATGTCAATGAGGTGTTGATCTGGAGTGACACGAGCATTGTCTTCGTTTTCTTCAGTGTCGAGGTCCTTGTTTGTTTTTCTTAAACCTTTCCATCCGACGAAAGTAGGATTATCTCGGTTTTAAGAGATTGTGTGTTATTAATGAGAATTTTTGTGTGTAGAAATTTGGAATTGGGAAATTTTGCCCGGACAGCGGCACTCCGCCTACTCTTCATCGATTTTTAATTGCCAAGGGTTTTTGAACGTGCTTAACTTGCACACAGAACGTCCAAAATGTATTCGCCCTATAGGCTAGACGTCGGCTTTCCCTACACAGAGGAAGCCAGGGAACCGTTGAAGCACTGAAAAGATGCAGTTTTTTTTTGTGCGATCTTCGTGTCTTCCCGCGAGTCAATCGCCGCCACAACCTCACCAACGTGAGTTGTTTTCACCATGAAGCAGATGGCAAACCACATAGCCACTACAATCCCCTGTGGAAGTCCAGTGACGAACTATTGCTTTTATAAATCATATCCTTGTGTTTAGGGCATATAAGATTTTATGAGTCAAGGCACTACAAGACGAGTATTTTGCTTCTGTACTCTATTGTCTTTGAAGAGTTATTTTTAATACAAAATGTAATGGGTTGTTGAAGGTTTTAGTGGAGTTTCTTATTTCTGACAATTCATGCACATAAAGGTACAAACATGCAATATTGGCTGATTTTCTACAAGTCAACTGTAAGAACAGACTGCTTTTTATATTTCTCAACCAACACTCTTTATTTTTTAGGACATTTATTCTGACCGTTATCAGTTTCGCGGGTTTGCATATGAAAGATTGCCAAGACATATAGTGTGATGTTTGCAAGTAATATGTTCCGAATTTGGAACTCTTCAGTCATGATATTTACTCTATGACCAGATCGGCCTCTTCACATTTCTAGGGTTAATCCTGGAGATGCCAGTAGAAATTAGTGGAGATCAAACATTTTAAAAAAAAATATATATATACTAATTTAATCATCTTCAGCACATGATAGCACAGGCTGAAATGGCCATGATATAAGGATAACACTTTTCTGTTTTATGGAGAGTAGTTCAAAGAGCGTATTTCAAATGCAAAAGCAACAACAACAACAACAACAACAACAACAACAACAACAACAACAACAACAACAACAACAACAACAACAACAACAACAATTTTGTAAACATGTTTTTTTTTTTCCTCATCAAGATATTCATCGGCTAAGCTGCAGGAATGTATTCCGATGGGTAGAGAAGACACATTAAAGCTTTTAGGTGAAATCTGATCCTTTAAATGCATTTCCTGGATGATTACGATTGAGCTAATGTCGCCTGGGTTTTGCGCTTATATTTTGCCATTGTGTGCTGGATGATTCAGAACCTTTACGTCAGAGTCTAGTCTTTTGAGTGCATTACATGGATAGCATCGATTCATCTTTGTGCTTTTTCGGCGGAGGTGAAAATGTTGAACAGGATCTAGCGTCTCCCTCAAACCAGGCCCAAGACAGTGAGCTGAAAAAGTTCAAACCTTGTCACCGTCTGCTTAGCTCTGGTAGTGAGGCTTGCTTTGTAAAGGGGACCGGCTCTCCGCCACAATTGTCATCCCTAAATTTAGAATGAGGTGGGTTGATTAGATCAAGTAGGTTACCTGTGATAACCTGGCCCATCATCCAACAGACCCACCCTCACTTACAACTAAGATGCTACGACAAAATGCCTTTTCATCAGTTTGGCAATTTCTCCCATTGCAATGTGAAGAGACCAGCTATTGTATCATTTCATTCTTTAGACACCTGCGTTTTGTTCACGTTGTCTTAAAGAGAAATTATGGAACTAAAAAAAAAAAAAAAAGCTAAGTGACGATTTTCTGGAAACAAAGTTTTTCACGAATAAAGTGGTTTTGCCAGGGTACCGTTAGAGCAGTGGGACAGGTACCGGGACCTGACGTCACCAGACCACATATCCTTTGAACACAGCTGTGTACGCAACTCGTGAAAGACGCCCAGTTTCAGACAGGGAAAGTCGAGGGACGAAATTTTAATGTGTACGTGGGGCGTTATTTTATTATAATTTGTCATGGTGTGTAGTTATTGGCCAAACAGTGTCATGTGTTCCTGCCGAGTCGATGGATCCATAATTATGTATTGGCATGTGAGTTATAAACATGTATCTTTGATATTACGCGGAAAGATGAAACTGTGAGACTGTATTCTTATCAAATTGTGTGCCGGTTTTCTTTAATGTTGCGCCTGTGGGCAAATATAATGCCATTTATCTTGTTTAGGCATTTTATCTTGAAACTCGTGTTCCGAGGAAGTTCAGTCGGGACATGAAATTTATATATATAAGCTTACCGCTGACAGACAGTTTAACTGCTGACCCGTAGTTTAGATTTTATTCTATCATTCATTTGTAAAGACACGATATCCTTTTTAAAGCTGGTGTGAATTCAGGTGGAGTTGAAATTATTTGGACGAGAACTTTGACATCAATAAATGCGGCACAAGTTGTTGTTGATTTGTTGTTATCATTATTACTGTTATTTATTATTATTATTGCTATTATAAAATTATTTTTGTCATTACTGATATTACTTTTGTAGTGTATGTACTGCTCTTTCATTGATGCTGTGATACTGGCTACAGAAAGTGACAACTTGTTTCCCTTACTAAAGCTATTCTATCCTGGATGTGAGAATTCAGATTATCAAGTTTCTCCTTGCAACAGTATGCGCAGTGTTTACATTGGCAGCCAAAATCTAAATCCACCTCTCGCACAGCCCAGAATTGTATTATCAGGGGGGATTAATCTCGGAGATATTGCAGCGATGATCACACAGAGGATTGTGCGAGTGAAGCCCTTGTTTGATTAGCTGGGACTGAAGGTGAAAGGATTGGCGTACTCACCATCAATATGCCAATATGTGATCGTGAGCTGTTTTGTTTGCTGGGCTATCGATTTTGTGGAGTGCTCGAGGCTGGGCCTGATTCATCTCACGTTACCCATTACCTACAGCAATAACAAGGACAACAACAACAACAACAACAACAACAACAACAACAACAACATTTCCCACTCTTACTACTGCTACGACTAAGTAGTACTACTACTACTATTGCTGCTACCACCACTACATCGACATCGATAACTTTATCAACAACATCAACAACGACAGCTGGATTAAGGACAGCAGCATTAAGAACAGCATACATTATCAGTGACAGCAATAATTTATGC
This sequence comes from Peronia verruculata, assembly GCA_038406235.1. Classification (NCBI taxonomy): domain Eukaryota; kingdom Metazoa; phylum Mollusca; class Gastropoda; order Systellommatophora; family Onchidiidae; genus Peronia; species Peronia verruculata. Next base: position 9,487 of record JBCAUA010011202.1, on the reverse strand, counting down.
ACCCCAGGCGAGGCATTAAGGCCACAAACAGATGACGTGTAGAGTGAGTGCACACAGTACAGTTGTAGTTGAGCAATGAGGCGTGGAGAACTCCTCTTTTAGCAGCTCTGTTCGCAGATCAAACTCACCGTTTGGTCGCGGCTGTGCAAAGTAGCAGGAGGACAATTGCGCATTACAAATGGGACCTAATGTTTGTTTGCACAGCTAAATAAGTGTTTGAAAATGTGTGTTTCTGTTTATCTTCGATGTTAGGGCTGCTTCATGTCGTTGGGTTTAACTCATGACCGATACTGTTGTTGTCTGGGAATTCTTCTTTAAGACGAGAGATGGTCGATCCAGTTTGATATGGCATGTGAAAAGCTGTTTTCTTTTGGTTGTTCACAATATTTATCAATGACCTGCCTTATTATTTTTGGTTTTCCCTCATCATCTGGCTTTTCGTGGAACACACGACTGCCAAAGACGTAAGACAATATTCCTAATATTTCATTTTAGACCGTAAAAAACTGGATTTGTCAATGGCAAGGTCTAGTCACGGATGACATCAGTGAAGGCCCCAACAACCCCACTGTTCCAGGATAGGAAAAAGAATAAGAGTTCATCTCAAGTAGCATTACCTGAAGGAAGATTTTCAGGTCGGATGTTCATTCTCCACATTGACAGAAATGGAAAACAAAAACCATAATAATATCACTTATTAGTTTTTCATCAGTGCCTAAAGTTCACAACTTAAGGAATGTGATCAGAGAAGAGTACGTATTTCAGTGTACCATAGTGTACCATACATGTAGTTAGCATCCACAGGGTTAAACATCTCCAGGATGCTGAATTACGCAATATCAGTTGACCTTTATTATATTTCATCTAGAAATTAAGATACGTTGTAATGTTGTAAAGCAAACAATGCCATTCCATGGCGTAAAAAGTAATGTTTATGAGGATCGCCAGGAGACACAATGGAGATAACAGAATTAAGCTATATCCGATATTGATATAACGTGACAGACATTAGCAGAATCGTCGCACTGGAGCCACTTTGCCATAATAATATTGCATGTAATTGTAGAAATGAAAAATCGTTGCATGTCTGTTTGAATTATGCCCGAAATGACAATCTTAAAAAATAGTTGTCATGCATTGTTAAGAAGTCAAGGAAGATGATGGGTTCCATCCTCTATATCTACAACATTCAGAACCCTCTATTTATTCACTTGGATAAGATACCATCAGTGGATTGGACTGAGTGCAGTTTTAATCTTTTGTTTGTGCTGTATCATTTATTTATGACAAGGGCTAGTCATGGCTTGCAACTACAATATTTGAGATACTATAAACGTTTTCTGAAACTCGTGTACTCCTATTAATTTTCCTTTTTCTTTTTGGTCACGAAAATCGCTGTGAAAGATGCTGAGCGTCTTTTGTATATTCCATGACAACTTGTAATGGTGAATTACGTGAGTGTGGTTAGTACTTTATCCATGACTTCCATTTAGGGAATGCCAATACCTCTTCTTATTCTTAGAACATAATAAGTTGCCAAATCTACCTTTTGTCGTTGCTTGAAGTATCAGATAAGTGTGGGATATTTGTTTAGAAGAAAAACAAAGTGCCGGGATACCGAAGGGTTTCTGCTGTTGTCAGTGAGAACGAAAGCTTGTACTTTCTACAGAGATGTTAAATTTCCTAGTAGAGCAGTTTTCGGCCTTTGGCGATTGCTTTGCTGGCTAGTGTCATTTGGAGCTTTTCAGTGGGCATGGCGTAATTTAATATATAGTTCTTTCCAGCGTGGCTAGGCCAAATAGGAACCAGACATTTTATGTTTGTTCTACTTCTTCAAGGAACCGCATTGACAGCCTTCCAGTCGTTACCAAATCTGTCTTGGGCTGTAAAAGGTTTAACCAGCAGTGTGGCGTGGTCTCCATCTCTGACCTTTCCTGATGTCAGATAGTTCCATCTCTGTGTGCTATGATCTTCACGCCAACAACAACCTCGGGCGTTTGTCTGGCTTGAACTCTGGAAATGTCTGAAGAAATTGTTGGACTGTCGGTGTTTCTATATGTATAATAACATTTATTAAATTCATGCTCAGGAATTGACAGTTGAGATCCAGATGACGACATAAGAATGTAAGAGAGTATCTTGTTACCGAATTGTCTGCTAATTGCAAAATATTTCATATACCCGTTGGGCAAAATTGTTTTACGAAACCAATGTTCAGTACAAATATTAGACTTGTAGGTCAGGGTTTATTATAATTCTCGATGATTCTGTGCAACACTCGATAGCCGGCTGAAATGTTCCAAAGGAAGCAAGCGTTTGTCATATATAAGAAGTAATTGATAACATTATAGAAATTCATTTCTGTCATCAGCAATACCTAATTAAATTGCAGCAGTCTCTTTTGAGTCTACTCGTGATACTGAAGTCGGGTGAAGGCATGTTACATAGATAGTATGCCTCACCAATAGTGAAAGCAGTTTGTTCTTGGAGACTTAATAATAATGAAGAGTGGCAATCTCTTCTTATCTGTTTAAACTGAAATTGTATAATGAGCGAAGCTTTGGGCGGATCGGTCCTGGACACTTCTAGAGTTACAGAAACTGACAACCCGTTCCCTTAGCAATGCTGGCTAATTGGTTATCTCATTGCCTAGCCCTCTTGTCTTTGACCTCGTCTTCTCTTACCATACCAGTCCGTGTCACAATATCATCGCCACACTTTGGGAAAGGGACCCGAGATAGCGTTATCTTCCTATGTCTCTGTCTCACTCACCCAAACGCTGATATCACCAACGAGCATAGTTAGGGCAGAAATTGGAAGGTAATTATTATGTAGGGCACTACGAGACGAGTCACTCATGTTCTAATCAGCTAGGTTTTTGTAATAAGATGAATTATGTAGGACACTAGTTGTCAGTCATTTTTTTATTTATTTATTTATTTGTCGTCACCTAGGTTTATATAGTACCAAAAGAAAACTCACGGCCTCCGTGAGAGATTATTTAAGTGTGGGTCAAACCGATACTGTCCGGCAACTTAAAATGCATGACAAGCATGCAGATCTCGATGTTTGCTATTTTGGGTGATTAAACTGAATGTTACTCATAAAAAACGTGTTTGGTGTTTTGAGCGCGTCATTCTATCGACCGTACAATTCGGATCAAACACTCTCGTGAGTTTTCTGTTCAGTGGTTATCGCATTGTCAGAATGTCAAATATAGCAAGCGTTATTTAAGTAGAAAGACAGATCCTTATACAACAATACTATGTGCCAAATTTCATATGGATAGTTTCAGTAGTTTCGAGTCCGTAAGCCTTTTATGGGTTTTGTTGCAGATTTATAGAACAGAAAATATTAATATTCTGATTTATATATATAGCTCAAAAGTCGGTTACAAAAATGTCAATCTGACGACGATTTCACATTCTTTTCAGTAGCACATAATCCTTAAAAGTTACGAATCCCTGGAAGCAGTGTCTCAGAGACAGTTTTTAGACCAAAACGATTTCACAATTTGTAGATTTAGTTTCAAGCACGCCTACTTGTAATCTTTCAAACCTCAGATGCACTGGACGCCCTGTCTTATAGGTGTGACAAATAACAACAAACACTCCGATAATAGAACTCAGTGTCATAGACTGAGCTAATCCATACATATCCCGGTGTTATTATGACAGACTGATAAAGGAAGCGATGTTTTGCAGGAGATTTCTCAGAGGGAAACATCATAACGTCCGTTGTGGTTTACGTATCCTCTCTCTAGATCTATAGCAAATCTGGAATCTGTCAGGGCAGTGACAAGACCATTAACACTCTGGCTATCAAGAACCTCTTACAGCCCAGCCGTTGTTGTCACCGTGTCTTGAATTGTCACTGCTTTCGTTTTTTTTTTCAGTTGGAATCATAAGGAATTTTGAGCTGTGGAAGAGAAAGTAACACTGCCAAGGTGTTTGGGACAGGCTTCTGACTTTGCAATAATTAGTAAAGCAGTCGCCAAGAGCCTTGTGATAGGAAAGATGGCATTATCATAATAATATTTTTGAAAAGGCAGTTTGACATGGTGCCTGAAGAGTCACTAATTAGTCTGTACTGTCAGCAAGCATCTTCTGGTATTGTAGAAGAGAAAGTACACTGTCTCTATTTACAGGCGGTATTGATTGTCTGTGACAAATCTTGTTATTTGCTGTAAGAGTCTCATGAAAGGAAAAATGACTGTGACTTTAGCTGGAATTCATATCGCCGGCGTGTCTGTTGAAAGTCTCTGCATAGCTTGTTGTCTGCAGTATGACTCCGGATATGTAGAAAGTACCTGCTTGCCAGGGCGGATGTTGGCCAAGCCACCACTTCGGTCATTACCAGTCTCTGTAATGAATACCAAAACCGTGTCGGCACAACCCGCGTAACCCGAGATAGAGAGCCCAAAAAACAAGGCCAGCAGAGATAAAGCGCACAACTGTTTATTGTTATTGTACAATTTGGTATCAGCGATGGTCATAACAGGAAATATAAATATAGCATCTCGCAGGATAGTCTGAAATTAGTCAAGTTACCTCGCTCAAAGAGGTTCGCTCTTATAGCTGCATGAAATGTTGTGATCGTACTTCGTGTTCGATTTGTCTTGCTGATCACTGTTTTGGCAAGCTCGTGTTCCACAGCTGTTTTAACTCTACACATAAATCTGACATGATATCAATGGGCTGGTTCGCCATTCAAAATTTATATCGCGCAGCACAAAATCAATAACGTATAAACTTCTTTTGTGAATTATTGTTCTGCATGTGTATACATTTTACTGCTGCTACTCCGTGACTAGTGCATAATCCATCGCTGGATATGAGCGTGGCTTCAAACTACAAGGCAGATGGAATCGTTTTTCAGGTCGTGTTTAATGACAAGCGATAGATGTCTAAAGTGAAGACGAAAACTACTGATATAGAAATCTACTGTCCAGTACACAACATTCGTGGTATAGCAGACATTCATTTTGCTGTGAATCACTTCATGCTTTTGCAAACAGTGGACAAGAGCATTTCTAAATACTGGTCATTAACCCATCTGTAATTTTTTTTACACGGTTCCAGCAGATGGAATCCTTTCCAGGTTGTGTTTGATAACGAAGGAGACAGTCCAGGATGCACAGTGTAGATAGGAAGTGTTGATTGCAAAAAGAAAAACATCTGCTGTACTGTGACATTCGTGGAATATCAGACAGTAAGTGGATGGCCGTATACACGTACTTTGCATACACCAATATGGATGCTTCTTTGTGTTATTTGTGAACCCATTAGTAAGTCTTTGCTTACGAATCCAGCTCGTCAAGTAGACGAAAGGGTTCTCTGAAATCAAATGAAAAAGGTGCAGACGGGAATTACTGACTTAGAACAGAAAAATAGTTAGTATACTGTGACATTTATTAAAGTACAGACAACAAATTGTGTGGAACATTTCATGCTTTGCATACCTGACATACGGCTGTTTCTACAGTACTTTTCATGAACCCATTGTGGTGTTATCAATTTGCATGCTTGAGAGAACTGTTGAGAGCAGCCTTAATGAATGTGTATGCATGCATTATTATGGAAACATCTCTTCTCCATTAACTGAGAATCGATCGAGGGTCTTTCAGTGAGGATACTAACAATTACCCTTGTGTATGTGAATTTAATATGCAGCATTCATAGAACACTTGAATCAGTGGATGTGGGAAAGTTGTGACAAAGAAGCAAATTATGGAGGATACGGGTTGAAGAGAGGGTTGACAGCCGTGACGTCGTTTTCAAAAGGCAGTTCTATTCCATCACAATGTCAACTTTGATGAAACGCTTGAGATCCCGCTCCGTCAACCCACCACGTGAGTATCTGAAATAGTTTTGACATAAGATATCATTTGTCACCCTAACCATCACAGATCCGGGCCATATTGTCAAAGATTGTGTTAGAATAACGTTAAAGCAAATATTGAATACTCCTGTGATGAGACCATTCATATCGAATATTTTGATCATCAGTTGCAGTGAGTTAAGTACTTTGTCATTATCTCACTTCGTAATTATGAACCATTCAAAGGATTTTTTACGTTCAGTCTTATTGAGGTGGTCTTCAATTGTTATTAACAGTGGATTGTAATGAATTAAGTAATAAGCGACCTGGTTTTGCCAGAAGCTTGCACACTATAGACCTATTAAAAGCTCATTCAGTCTCTGGGCCAGTTCATTCTTTTTACTCTGAACTTTTGTAATTGAACTGGCTATCCCGTAGCCCACTGTACTCTCTTTCAGTCAGATTTTCACTAGTCAAAGATAAAACCCACTTATTTCCAGTCCACCTGCAGAACAATAGGTCTGACAATGATTCTCATTTCGTATCCCCATTGTTAATTCCACGGCCTATCGATTAGCTCAGGCCCTTTGCTTAAACTAAGTGACAATGATCGACCTCTTTTATCACGGTGTGAATGCCGATTTTTTTTTTGCCACTGAGTAATCAGAAATTGACAGCAGCTGGGTACTGTGAACTGGCTCGGCTGTGGTTATAAAACAACAAACAACAACATCAACAACAACGACAACGTCCGTACAATCCAGTAATGGATCTATTAGTCTGTGAGATTTACATGCAATCTTCACTCTGTCTGCCAGGTAGTACAATCAACTCCCCCCCCCCCCCACCAACGTGATAAAGTTATTATTTTCCTTTTCAGGTTTATTGTGTTTAATAATAATTATTGTTATTGCTTTTACAATGTAGCGTCAAATTACCTAGCGACTGGCAGATAATGTAGGCAAGCACTTACTTCGCTGGATACTTGAAATGTTTTTGTTTATGTCCCTTTGCCTGGAGAAATTCTTTAACTATCCACCACTGCCGCTAAAGTTATTATAACATAGCATAGCACAGCATAGCATAGCATAACATAGCATAGTATAGCATAGCATAACTTAGCATAACATAGCATAGCATAAAATAAAATAACATCATATTTATAACATAATAAAATACAACATAACATAACGTAATAAAACATAACACATAACATATCACATTATAACATAACATATTCATGAAATAACTTCCCAAATAAATACGTTTGTTAGTTGCAGAAAGGACACAAAGAACGAGAGGCATGATGGCAAGAGAAGACTTGACTCAAGGCAGTTTGCTATGGTTGATGATGTGAATGCCTGGTGCAGATACATGCACACAGCCGTGACATTAGTGAAGAACAAAAACTTCGTTTAATCAATGTCTAAAGGCTATATGATTATTATTCGCCTTGAAGCAGCGCTGAATAAAGCGCTTAGGATACAGACATCAGTTACTACCCATTTGTCAAATGGGTCAATAAAAACTAACTTAAGATGACATATTTTTTAAATATATTTACTTCGAAAGAGTGGGATAAGGGACTTCATGAATAGGGTACAAACTAAGGATCGAAAATCAAAAATCTTCCCAAGACCCGACCTTGAGAGACAGTTTTGCTGATTCATTCTACGAATAATTGTTCTTTTTCACTTTATCGTCCAAGCGTCTCTGTCAGAAAATCCGAGGCCAACCCTTTACCCTATTTCGTCCATAATCCTAATACACGATGCTACTGTCTGCTCTACAAATGTTAAAAAAAAAAAAAGGCTTTGTTCCAAAACAGTGCTCCCAATGTTTTTGCACTCGGGACCCCCTGGCTGAAGGCCTGCAACCCGTGCGACCCCCTACATGTCAGCAGTTTGATTTACAATTATTTTCTTTGACGGAGAGGGAAAGAAACTCTAAGAACAAATTAATTAATATATAATTTTTTATTAGCAAAGTGAATCACAACATTGGTCCAACCTTAATTCACCAAAATAGAAAAAAAAAAAAAAAAAGAAAAAAATGTAATTGATGAGTTAATTAGATTTTCAGTTGCTACTTCTAGCAAGGCTACGCAATCCTCCTCTCCCCTCCCTACTCCTCGGTCAAGGGTTCATGACCTCCATGTTGGAAACCCCAGTTCTAGAAATACCATTCTCTTTCTCATTCTTTTCCACGTCTCCTCACATCTCTGTTTCTTGGCTGTCCATCTCATCTATGAGTGCCAACCACTAGAGCTCTTTTCGTCTTTGTATATTATCGAAGCAAGCCGTGTTCTGCATTGAGTGCTTATGGCAATTTCTCAGATGGGCCGACCTTTTCTTATTCTGGCGCTGCAGTACCTTTCGTGACTGAAGCTATCGGTGTTTGAAGAACAGGGCCTATTTGAGGATACATATCTGATGGTGATGAGCCTGTGTTGGTTTGATTTTCTTTGTCATTCACATGCACATACAACATTGCAGGCAATATTGCAAGCCACGCCCACACAGTGGTCATCAATGACCAGATAATGGCAGATATACCAACCTGGTCACGGGAAATCGTTTGGATCGAAAATATAAATTTTTTTTTTTTTTTAAAGGTTTACCCGATGGTGATGACACCTCTGCATACTTTTCACTCATTTCTTAACTGCCAAGTATTTTTGAAAAAATAATACATAATGTACATACGGGTCATCTGAAGTATTGTCGCCGTTATCCAAAAAGACTAAACGTCGGACTTCTCTATCCAACTGAACCGCAGGTGGGGAGAGGGGGGGGGCAGCCTTTTCATTCCCTCCTATAAGATTCGAACCGGTGGTACTAGCCTCTTCTAACTATCGCTACTCCAGCCACGTATTCATGTCGACGTAGATCTATACCCATACAGTATACAATTTTTTTTTTAATGCAGGATGCAGCACAACCACACTCATATAAGGACGTCCAGAGGTCCAGCAGACAGTCAGTTTAGTGATCATCAGTGACCACACATAACATTCATGTTCAGTGATGCGTCTTTGACGCCGACAGCGAGTGGCCATTCACACACAATACAAAGAACAGAGCAGATCAGACTGTAGGCGAGCAATTTTTGTCCTGAATGGCCTTGAGTATGGCGGTGACACTGGGTCATGTTAACCCCCTTGCGCCAGGGGTTCTCATAATCTGTGTGATACAAAAGCGAACTGGGAAAAAGTCAAGAGGAAGAGTCGAGGGTCGAAAGTAATGTCATGTGAAATTATGAACTTTGAGGTGAATCTGTTTTAGTTTGAAATTTAAACATAAACCTAATGTGACGCCCGACAAAATTCGTATTCTCATATTGGTAAAAGTTATACTCATAGTGATAGTAATATTAGTAGTGTAGTATTACTAGTAATAGTAAGTCGTAGCAGCATTTTAGTAGTGGTTACGGTAGTAGCAATAGTGTTCCTGATAGAGGTAACAAGGTCTGGAGAAACACTTGTGGTGCTAATGTTAGTTGTAATAGTGGAAATCAAGAACCAGTATACTGACAAACGACTATAATTATAGTAGTAGCTGAGACAACATAGGCAACGTCCATGATGTTGAGTGTTAGCTCAGTGATTTGTGCTGCGGCCTTTGGAAGCAGAGGTCGGTGGTTCGAATCGCAACGGTTGCATGCTGTA
>JBCAUA010011191.1:0-13129 GCA_038406235.1 Peronia verruculata | reverse complement strand
CTCCCCTCCCCACCCTACTGTCACTTTCAGGGAAAATTATTTCTCTATAAGTGACATCAAAAGGATAGGCACTTTGCAAATTCCGAGATTGTAGCAGAAGAAAGAATACAGAAATAAAACGGGATTGCAGATTCTTTTCTTTATAACCGAGATCTCGCAACATCTGATTTTGTAATATCCAAGTTCCACTGTAGCACAACTTTTAAAATCTCCAGTAAGGTAGAAAAGTGAAAAGAAAAGTATTAAATGCAAAGATATACTCAAGGAAGAAAAGTTCATACCATAGTCTCAACATATGTTTCCTGCCTGGTGTGAAAGTAGCAGGGAGTGATGACAATCTGTCCCCACAAAAAAGCAGGGAACATTTTCTCCTCTGTGACACATCTTGCAATAAGATGTACAACTAAAGTGAACAATATTTCACCCCCCCCCACCACTCATGACAGGATCTATATAACCTTTTAGCTGAGACGATCCTCTGTATCATAAATTAGTATATTGATAGCTCCATCCCATTTTCACAAACTGATGTGTAAACTGCAGAAGCTCTGACTATTACGACTATTCAATAACTTATTTTGATGTCACTCCGAGACGTGTGTCATGATACTTCTCTTCCTGTTGTGGGTGACAATTTATTGTAAAAAAATCCCCCCCCCCTTCCCCCAGAAAAAAAATCCATAGCAAGCATACATTGGTAACAACTAGAAGGTCATTTCTCTATCAATTTTCAGAAAATAATCATTGTTGCAAAAAAAAAAAAAATAATCATCTATTCATGCATTTTTAACATTAAGAGTCAAGAAATTGACTAAAGTTTACCTGTGCAACATTCTATGAAGACAAAACCTGAGAATAGCATTGGTATGTAACATGAGTAGCAAAGCGTGGATAGGATGAACTTTGCATAAAGGAAAATCTATATTTTCAAAAATGCAGAGAAAACATTTTTCTTGGGACACCAATGAAATTTATCTGGGTATGTGGCATGTACAAAGGTCCTACCTTTCCAATTTGACCTTTGGTTCAGCACTGCCATTCCCATCACCACCACCACTACCACTGTTAGTACTACTAGCGGCTGCATCACCATCACCAGCGAGGCTTGGCCTCTCACGAGACTTTCTCTTGCGAGCCATAAAGCTGCTGAAGCCGGCAGACTTTCCCTTCTCCATCACCAGTTCTCGTTTCCTTCTCACACTCTCTGCAATTGAACAAAATCAAAACCAACAGTGAAAGAGTTATCATCACCACCATCATCATTCTGAACAAATGTCTCGAATTTTAAGGCATAATCCGTGAACAAGCAATTAAGTAAAAACATTACAATGAACAAACAATAAATCTAGAGAATTATTAACAAGGTATAATTTCTGTAAATATTGGGAAATGGAAGAGAGAGGGATGCAAGCAACAACAACAACTAAGGATTTGCATTGCTCTCCATCTTCTCTCATTCCTAGCAATGTGATGTCCATTGGGTGGGTCCAGTCTTTGGATGTGTCATTAGGCCTGGTGAGGCTGGTCTCTGCTACATTTGTTTTTTGTCTGTGCCATGAAATATGATCTCAGATACAGAGACATAGCTACTGACATGGCTTGTCACATTAAATTGCAATGCTTCATGAAGCAACTGTTTCCAAAATTTCTTGGTTCGCAACAAGTTGTACTGCTGATTTCAGTATCTAACACGGAACATTGCCTCTTGCTCATATATATATATATATATCTTTGATATAACCATCTGAGGAGCAAAAATGCACTTGGTACTGAGTGAATTTATTCTTTTCTTTTTTTTTGTTTCCTATAACGAGAACCTGCCATATTTGTGCCACATAATCATTCTTTTATTGCCCTCCTCTCCCCCAAAGGCACAAAATACAAATGAAAATACAAGTACATCCAAAGCCTAACTTCTTCAGTACCAAAACACAGGGGATGCACAAAAAAAAAAATAAAAAATTCCAATGTCCTGAGAACTTGATCACAAAATACCAAAACTATTTACATTTTCAGTCTTCGTTTGCACAAGCCTATTTATTCAGTCATGGTCCTTCATGAAGAGATCCTCTTCTCAATATCTCCAACTTCATCTTTTTTTTTCTCCCAGCACATACACATTACACTTCTGAAGTTTCAATCACACATTGCACTGTGTTTTTACAACAGTCCACAGAGATGGAAAGGTGTAAAGAGAACATAACATAACAACATGAATAGACATCAATCTTATCTTTAACCCAAGAACTGTGAACCACATCTTTATACAACAGGTGAAGCAAATCCCCACATGCGGTGCCCGTGTTTATTCGTCGGGGCTCCTCGTTGTGCTGTGATATTTCTCACCATGTCACTTACCCTTGGGATTTATCGGCCCCAGTTTTGTCAAATTATCACCATAATAAGTATTGGCAGCACAAGAGAAACTCCTTCACAAGGTAAAGGGAACTTTACCAAAAAGAACTGAGAAATTCCATGCCCAAAGATAAAATCCTCTTGAACGGAAGAGAAGAACAGAAATCAAAGGCCACATGGCCCACTCAAGTCCTCTCAAGTGGTCCGAAACTACAATCAAGAGAAGCTATGATAATGCGAGAGAGTATCAAATACATGCAGTCTCTCTATTTATACCATATTGAGTAAAAACGCTGACTCCCCTGACCACTTGACCCACTCAACAAGATTCGCATTGACCAGCGATCAAGCTGTTGAGAGTACAAGTGAGCTATAATTGCTATGAATGAATGCTAAAGTAGCCTATGTATCTGTTGGTTTATATATCAGGTAGCTCTCTTGTGCTCTCACTCTGTGCCATCATTAGATCCCTGGGATATATTTCTTTGTAGTCACTGCTGCCCCATCAACATCAGCAGGTCTGAGAATAATCTAAGTCCACTTTGTCACAGGGATGATATTTTGCAGTTTACTCTTGAGATTCTATGACATAAACGTAATCCCTGTGTGAAGTGGTTTTGTCCCAGCAATTGCATTAGGTTATGGGTATATCTGTAATGGGAAAGGTCAGTGGGAGGAGGCGTGATAAAATTGGCACCCATATGACATTGACATGTCTTTGTAAACACACTCCCTTCTCCTACCATTGGCTCATTGCGAATATTACATGTGAAGAAAGGGTGGAGATAGGGGAGGGATTAGAGGAAGACACTGGTCAGTAAGGTGGTCAATCTAGGCCTGCATTGTGTCACTCCGAGGCCAAGGCCAGTGATGTCAAATTTCCTACTTTAGTAGGATTTCCTACTTTTGGCTGTCAGTAATTCTCTTTTGGTGCCAAATTGGGAATTATTTACCATTAATGTACTTCAGTTTACGTGTTGCTAAAGAATATGCTTTTTCACGTAGACAGATTGACATCCCTGCAAGGCGGAGCCTCCAAAATTAGAACAAACACCCAGAGCTGAAGCACTAGTGCTGAGATCCAGATTGACAAGCCTGGCAAGGCGCGCCGTAGGGCACATAGCCCTTAGGCTGGGTCACAGCTCTAGAGTTAAGTTATTTATAATCTCTATCTGAGTCATCTCAAAAAAAAAAATAATTCTCTCAAGATAGATCTAGTGCTTTCTTTCCAGGCAGAGGCCATCAGGTTACAAATATATTGTTTACAAGGGGCACTGTGACATTCTAAAAATAGTCCCGTGTCCGTGATCCTGTTCCACATAGGGTGTTAAAAAAATAGCCCTGGTCTGTATAGCAAAAATATTCTGTGGGGACCCTGGTCCATTCTAAAATTAGCCCCGGGTCTGTGATTCTGGGTCCACGCGGGGTGTTCTTAAAATAGTCCAGGTCCGTACACCAAAAAGATTCTAATGCTTGTCTCTCTCACCTTTTCTGATATTGAGTTAGCAGAAAGTTTCATGCAGACTTGTAATATTTTAAGCAATCTCATTCACTTATTTACCTCTCTCTGTGAACTTTATGTCTCTGTCATTCTCACTATCACTTTTTTTTCTGTTCTCTAAGAAACATTAAAAGCATTTGCTCATTCAATTTCAGTTCATATTAACTTTAAAATAAAATTAATTCTGCCTAGAAAGTCAGCAATTCTTGTCATAAGTCCTCATAGCCATTTGGCTCTTTCTTTCTTTCTCTTTTTTTTTTGTGTAAACTTTATGCTTTCCAGTGATTGCATAAAAGTATGTATCAGACACTGAGAACATGAATTTGTTACAAAAAAAATGTTCTTGTACGACGGTTAAAAAACATCTCTTTCCTCAATGGGTTGTCTCTACCAAATATGCACATAAAAGAATGAGGAGATACTCTGCTGAAAGGCTGCCCCCATTTGCAGTAGTACTGCAAATGGGACATAAGGCAGCAGAGCTCCTATTTGCAGTACTGGGCATTTAGTTTCTTATATTTGCAGTAGTGTTGATTTACGCACGAAACCTACGATTTTCACAGTGGTTTTTTTGTTTTTTTTTCATTATTAGCAAGATGAACTTAAAATTAATCCTTGGATTTAGACTATTACAGTCAAGATACAGTATCTGTTTACTTTGGCATGCCTTATTTGGGATGAGATTCAGAATCTCATCATAAAGTCCACAAGACAAAGGCCTAAATGCACTGGATCTAGACCCCTCCATTCAACAACATCCTCAAAAAGCCAAAAAAAAAAAAAAAAGAAAAACAAGACAGAAAAATTGAAAGATTCGATCTAGAACACACAAACAGACACAAGAGACAAGGAATAGAAAAAAAAATATACACAAAAAAACCCCAAAAACCTACCATCGGTTGGAAATCAGCCTTCCATTCTCAGTTAATAACAAATATCTATTGAATCTGTATACATTCTAGATATAGTAGGCTGAAAACATTTCCATGAACTAACCACCAAACAGAACGTAGAGAAATGTAACAGAAATAATATCAAATACACAAAAACATAAAAGTATAAAAATGTTTAATAAGAAAAAAAAAAGACACGACAGTCACTTGATCATTTGCCACAGACACAGTGATTGGGAGTGAAAATTTAATTGTCATATTACTAAAGGCACTAGCGACACAGTTTGTCAGTGACCTTGGTTTTTTTTTGTGTGTGTGTGTGTGTTTTTTTTTTTTTCCCATATGATCTACATTCTATTTTTAGTCGATTGTGCATCAATATTGACTGACATGTATTATGAAGTTTTCAACGAAGTAACATGTCAGAATGCTCATGGAAAAGGGCACAACAGTCAATGTGGAAAACAAAATTGGGTATTTAGCCCCGATTGGTGATTATAGATAGGCACTCCCTTTTAAAAATTATTTATTGTTGTTATTATATTTAAAAAAATCTGTTGAAATGTACAACTTCTGGGATTATAAATTCAACACTTTTACTATTGCAATGTTACAGAACGTAGTAGTACTGCAAATAAGGAGTGACTTCCCCTTGCTTAGTATTGCAAATAGGAGCTCAATGGCATATTTCCTGTTTGCAATTAGTAGTGCAGCAAATAGGCACTCTGTTACTGAAAATTTATCTGGATCCATCTCATATTGACCCTGTGGTGGTCCATTCAGGGGGAAAAAAAATGCATAATATGAATTTGACTGTTTGACAGAATTTGATTCTTGCAAGTGTCCCAGTTTGCATGTTCACAAATTTCAGTACTGTCTGACTGAATTTGATTCTAGCAAGTGTCCCAGTTTCATGTTCACAAATGTCAGTTCTTTTGTGTACAAAAGTTTCAGTTCTTTTTGTGTTTTTTTTTGTGTACTTGTACACTGCCAAGTTTTCAGTGTGTAATTTTACTGTTTTTGGCACACCCTGTCTTACAAATTCCCCAGAAAGCAAATCTGTGTTGTGAAGCAACAGAGGACTCTGATATCAGTGACATTTGCATTGTCAACTTTTCTGCTTGGTTGGAACGACATTTGTAGAAAATTTGAGAAAAATGCAATATTATTCAATTTCATGATTTATGTGCCTTCTGGAGTATTTAGCATGTTACAAAAAAGATGAGATATTCAGGTCTCAGCTCCATAGAGAAGTGTATCCAATAGACCACTGACAAGGGAATCATAATAGTAGTTTACTTTCACAGTTCATTTCTTGTTGTTGTTGCCAGATAATTGTACTTAAGATCAGCTGACAGTCTCAAGTGCTGTGGTTAGGTTTACGGTGGCTTGTATGTATTGTACCAGATATAATATTGTCTCTTGTAGAAAGGGAAAAAATTGTGTTTTTCGTTGGTTTGTTCGCTCTGTTCTTAACTTTTCTTGTTTTTACTATCACCTGGCAATGAACATTCCTGAAATACCTAATTTAAATGCTTTGGCTTCTCCAGTCCATTCATGTTTTGTTCTGTTGTTTCTCCATCTAACCGAATGACTTCAGATTCCTGAGGTTTTCGACACTTTTTTTTAGATCATTACAATTTGAAATACTGCTGGATCCATCAGTTGGGTTATTTTTCTTGTTGACGATGATTCTCTCATCATGCCTTCAAGGGAATTATTATGGAAATCCATGTCCAGTAGCTGCATCAGTCCTTTCATTCACTATTCTGGTGTGAAATTTGGACTTCTCCTTTTTTTTTCATAAGCCCATCACTGTTAAAACCATACGATCTACATTGTTTCAATATATCTTCACAAAGTTCGGAGACTCTGCATAATGCATTTTGAAATACCTGGTTGTGAGTCAGTGTCACAGACAGGCGTATCCCGATGCGTCACTCTGCACCGCTTCCACCTACGCACTTGATCTGTTCGACCCATGGCCTGTGATGCATCAAGAGGTTGCCGCTTTCATTGTGTTTATTGTATCACTCTTGGAGTGGCGAATAATTATATGTGACAGTTTTGAGGAAATGTACTGTTGGGAGTGGCAAATATGAAACAGCCATGGAGGAGTAAAAAGTCCAAGTCGGCAAATAAGAAAAAGTGAACAGAGAGAACGCAATGTAGGCCCTATCACCTAAATGAGGAGGAGCAGCCTGACTTCACCATGTTGATTTCGCTGTTACTTTTGCACTGCACAGTTGCTTAGCTTATTAATCCCCCCTCCATCTTGCATCCCCCTTCTCTTCTCCTCATTGCGCCATTGTAAGCCTACCATCTACAGTTGCTCGTAGGACTTCTGTACCATCTACAAAATTACTACTGGCAGCTCTATGTATCATTCACAAGGTGAATCCATATTTATCTCAGTTCCAGAGAGATGGAATATGCATGATACTCATTGTGCTTAACTTTTGCAGTATACATGTATACAAAGCTGACACTGAAATGGAAACCACATGATTTCTGGCATGAAACCTACACAGGATATGGGTCAGGTGAAATTGTTACAACTATGTAAATTTAAAAAAAAAAAAAAAAAAGTCAAAGTATCGAAATGCTGATAATGAAACTGTTTACTGATGGGCGCTCTGGAGAAAAAAAGAACCCTGTTTTTTCTACCATGCTTTAGATACTTTTCTTTTTTTGTGAAGCACTGTGGTGATGTAGGCCTACTGTTTTTTTGTTGTATTTTTTTTTTACTCCTTTTCTAATTTTAAAAATAAAATTTGTAGGATAACCATTTGTTTTGCTTTATTATTATTATTATTTTTTTTTTTCTCCTTCAGCAAATTTCAGAAATTTATAATTTTAACACTGAAAGCAATCTAAAAACAAATTTTTTTTCCTCACCTTTTTCTTTTTTTTTATGACTGTAATGAAATGACCTGTAACTAGAGCTGGAAATCTGCAGTTGTTCACCTATCGGCAAGCAGGGTCAGTTCCTAGTGGTGCAGAGAGATACATCACTTGACTGAGTAAAAATTCTGACATGATGTGACAGACTGATGTATCAGGGGTTTTGACTAAATAGGCAAATCGTTTGAGGAAATGATAAATGTACCCTTTTAACAAGAAAGGTTACACCTGAGTAAGTGAATCTGTTAAGAAATTAGCATGATATTAGCTGTCAAATGAAGCTGAAATTTCAAGTTCATTTTACTCAGAACACAAACATTTGTGATACTCCAGTATGCTATGCTAGCGTCAAATTGTTCCTTCACATATATTTTTTTTTTTTTCTTTCTTTTTTGATGCTTAGACTTTGTCAGGCAGATTTGGGTATTCCAACTGGGTTTGATTCCAGATTTAGAAGTCCAGTTTTCCACTGCCCAAAATTATAATAGTAGCTTTAAATTCTGAGCATAATTCTCTTTTAATGCTCTCCCATCAGGACAGATCAGTGTTTTCCTGGTGGTATTGGGCAGTGAATGGCTATCTATATAGTTGTCCTCACCATTGATGTTGACCACAGGGGAAATGATCTGTCGCATATAGAGTGCTATGTTGTCTTTCATGTACAATCTCTTGGGAGCTGCGAGATTTACTGATATATATCAATCAATCACAGGCAAGGCTCATAATATATATCCCATCCAACTGAGCTGCACTAATGATCATAATTGACAGTCCACACCATCATTTTAATTATGCTCTTTCAGCCATTTTAGTGTGTGATTATGTCATTAAAAATGCTATGAATGTTCCAGTGCCACAAGCTTCATCACTGATCTGCCAGATTTCATACCACTAATGCGACACAATATAGCTACAAATGCAAGCATGAGCCCTGGTTCCTGTACAGCAGTTCCTCTTGTTTGGGGTGACTCAACACAAATGAATTCTCTAAAAACGCAGTTCTCCAATGGTGTGGACATCATCACTGTGGCTGACTGTGTATATTATGAAAAGGTTTGTTCAGGTATATAGTTATACAAGTTTGCAAACTGATGCAAATGTAGCATGTTAGGATATTCTCTACTAAGCATAAGGGCTTATTTAACATGCATCGTCAGACTCAAGTTTTCTTAAGTCATTTTTTTAGCTATTGTGAGAAGAAAAAGGTGAAAAAGTTACCCTATTATATTTAGAAGGAACGTGTTAGCTCAGTGATTTGTGCTGCAGCCTTTGGAAGCAGAGGTCGGTGGTTCGAATCACAAAAGTTGCAAGTTGTATCCTTAGGATAGATACTTAATACACAATTTTCCTCAGCCCACCCATCTGTAAATGGGTACCTGATGTATATGGGGGGAAGTACAGTGGCGCTGCACTGTGGCGACACGGTCTGAAATCACCAAGCCAATTTTCCCCTCTTGGGGGTCAACGGATGGTACTTTTTTAAAATTGAAATTCAACTTAGAAACAGCATTTTTTTTTTTTTTTAGGGAATGTAGTAAAAGATTCCAAAGTACATGTATTCAGTTTGGCCTAAATAAGACTATGTGATGTCACATTGACACCTGAGCTAGAAAACTGCTAGATAATCTTTGCACACAGTCAAGTATAATATATGTAGGGAATTTTCATTGTTCCACATTAATAACCCCTTCTAAGTACATTACACCAACATCAAATGCAACACTACTGCCAGTATGTTTTGGTGCATACCATGTTAGATGGTTAAAATTATTGTTTTTTAGATTTGAAATTACACTCCCTTCTATTGCACGTATCTTTCCTAAATGTATACACATTAAACTATCAGAAACCAGCAGATCAGTTCATTTATGACATCATTTTCCATTCCACGCCATGATGTTGTTGGACTTCGTTTTTGAAGGTATCTAATGAAGCCACATATGTATGACTATAAGACCTAACAACCTTCTCATAATTTTTCATTGTAAATGTGTCAAAATGATATTGCTTTTCAAAAGTGTATGTAAAGTTATATTTGGATACTAACCCTTGAATTCAGTACTGAACACATTTCACAGAAACGCAAATTCAGGAACTGTCTGGGTGTTGATGGACGTTAGTCGTGACATTATAAGTGGTGATCAGTTGGTGGAAACAGATTTAGACACACACAGTTGGTGAACAACAGGAATGTTCAATGGGGAATGATGCAGAATTTATTGCAGGCACTTGATATCAATAACTCCGATGCACACAGCTCTCATTGCATTCTTCTATCACTGCCTGACATTCACTCTCTGCATGAGCCCTTATTGCCACCCCTACTGGAACCCTCTTTCTCTGGAATTCTCCCAAAGCTACTAGTCTTCGCTGTGTCCTTCTGGATAACAACTACTAGGTGTATCACTACATATAAGCGTGACATAGTATGCACGTGACATACTTCACATACACAAGATCTGACTAAAAACCATTCTGCACAAAATGCCTAGAGCTTGAGAGTATCTCAGACACGTTCGATAATGCAATGTTTTCACGGGCCAGCATAACGTATGCTTACAACACACACTCGCATGTCTTCCACTTGTATAATCATGATTCGTTACACACGTCCCCCATATAAGAATTTTGTAACATAAAACAAAATTCTAAATACTCAGCGATTGACATTCCATCAATGGCAAAAATCTTCTACACATACAACATCTCCCACCTTTCAGGCTCAGTCTTAAGATGAAATTCAACAACTCAACAATATTGTACTATCAAACAATGCCAACTCGTGTCACATGGTGAATCAAACGCAGGTCGAAAACTAGTGAATTAAATAACTGAACACTTCAACAAATTGTGATGATCACATATCTTTATGTCATCATATAATCTGTACAAAGTGTCTTACTTACTTACTTATCCGAACTAGTGGTCACTTGAGCTTTGGCTCTTCGACCTGACCTATGGAAAAATATGTTTCTATGTCTTCTTCAGTTGTTGAGGGGATGAGTACAAGGTGTTCCAAGGATCAGGTTGGGGAGGGAGATATTCTTTGCGGAGGTCTTAGACTACTGCACATAGTAGGTGATGTGTTGTTTCGTGTGGTGTACAAGTGTCTTACATGGGCTAAATCCCTCCAGGTCCAGATCAACATATACACTCAAAAAGTCAGCACCAACATTCTCGGATCCTTTGATATGCGCAGCATTAAAGGAAAAACTCTGTAAAGACAATGCCCAGTGCATTATTCTAGGGCTTTCAAACTTAGAAGTGTTTAAGAACTCTAGAGGTCTGGGGTCAGTTTGTGGGATAAAGTGCCTTCAGTAGAGGTATAACGAAAACTTCTTGATATCCCAAACTATGGCCAAGCATCCCTTTTCCATCGTTGAATATTTCTTTTCCCTTTCAATCAATTTACGACCAATGACCTCCTGTAATAGGGTTGCCCCAAGTCTACATCAGATGCATCAGTCTGCAAAATAAAGGCCAGGTCCAAGGTGGCAGGTGCAGAATCAGCTTGGAAACAATGGCTTGCTTCAGTGATTTGTGGGCCTTCTCTTGCACATCACCCCACTCCACAGTGTTCGGATGTCCCTTCCTTGTGAGGTCTGACAAGGATGATGCCACAGCAACGAAGTTCAGGATAAAGACCTCATTTCTTCTTCGTCATGGGTCTCAGAGCCTCTTGTACCTTGGCAATGTTGTCGTCGTGCAGCCCTATTGTCCCTTCTCTGAGATGATGACCCAAGAAGTCAACACCCATTACCCCAAGGACACACTTTGTTGGATGTGCTGTTAGGTTTGCCTCCTTCATTTGTTGGAACAGTTCCTTCAACATCCTCACATGTTCCTCCCATGATCTGGTATGCACCAGGATGTTGTTGACATAGTCGATCACATTCTCCATTCCACCCAACAGCTCTTTCACGGCACAGGTCAGCGGGGCCCAGAATTCATCATTCTGAAAGGCATGCAAACGAACATAATGCCTGTCAAGAGTCATGAATGCAGTCTTCGGAAAGTCTTCAGCATGGGAATCTGCCAATACCCTTTACTGATGTCGATCTTCTACTACTTCTAGAAATATGTATTTGTCCTCCAGCATGCGTTGGAAAACTTCAGCCCGAGGCGTCATCGGATGTGGGTCAAAGATCGTGAGTTTGTTGAGCCTCCAATAATCTATGCAGATCGGATTTGACCCATCTCTCTTCTTGGCGACCACCACCGGCAATGCATATGGTGAAGAACTTTTGCGGATGATGCCCATCGCCCCCATCTCCTTGAGTTCTGACTTCAGTGCTTCAAGAATTGCATAAGGCACTGAGTAAGGCCTCAGGCGAATGGATGTGCTAAAGGTAAGGTTGATACAATGTTCTGCCAGGTTGCTGCTCCCAGGACGATCACTAAATATTTCTGCATACAACGATGCCGCAGCCTCTACTTCTTCCAGCTGGGAGTGGGGCAGTTGCTTGCCATATCGTAGACCACTGATGCTTTCTTTCTGCCCCAGACTCCAAGTTCAGGAAGGTCTTCAGGATACACTTCTTCCTCAGGTCTTCAGGATACACTTCTTCCTCCTCATAATCATCAACAACTGCCATGCTGGCAGCACTCACTGAGTGGCTTACGTCTCCTGATTATCCTCCTCTGTCGTAGACTGCCGCCTCTGTATTCCATCATGTCTGTCAACTTGCCACATTCTTCTCAGGGGAGATATTTCTTCAGGAGGCTGGCATGCAGTGTTTTGTCTTTCCCTTTCACTTCACTTTTTATAATCGTTCGGGCTAACCACTTTTACTACATCCACTGCATCAGGAGTTTGTTGACGTTGGTGGGCAACAACATCAGGACCTTTTCTCCAGACAAAACCTCTTCTGCTTGCTCTTTCTGTCGTAGTACTTCTTTTGCCTAGCTTGAGCCTTCGACAGCTACTCGTGGCCTATTTTCAAAGTGTCATCCAGTCTCTCGTGTAGTTCCAGGTAGGGCATACTGATAGCTGGACTGGACTTCTGGTTCTTCTATGGTCCACAACTCACGCAAGATGCTCATGAGGCCTCTGACACTCCTCCCATACAAGTCAAAGGGTGCAAAATGTAGGCAAACAGCAGGGCATTGTGGTAACGGTGCCATTGTCTCGGTTGTTCACTGCAAAGCCTCTTCAGCATCGTCTTCAAAGTTCTGTTAAACCTCTCCACCAACCCGTTGCACATCGTATGGTAGGGCATAGTCATTAGTTGGGTAACACCGAGGAGTCCGCACATTCCCTTCATGCGATCTGAAGTAAACTGGGTGCCTTGGTCATTCAGCACTTCCTCTAGTATTCCTAGATGATTGTAGATGCCCACCAGTTCGGCCTGATTCTAGATCCCCTGGATGAAGGAGTCCCTCATCTGGATCTTAGGCCAATCATCAACGGGTACATCAAATCGCGATGGCGACAGCGATGGAATCAACAGACTGCAAACAAACTTTACTCTATCCA
>JBCAUA010011180.1:0-13130 GCA_038406235.1 Peronia verruculata | reverse complement strand
GTTAGTTGCCGGTTGGACAGTCTCTTTCTATTTTATAAAATGATGATGATGATGATGATGATGATGATGATGATGATTTGTTGCCCTGACGAAGAGTCAAGCTGACTCGAAAATTTGACTTTGGTTTTCAACTTTCACTATCGACGTCAAAATAAAGTTATTTCTATGTGTTATTTGCTTGTTTTCAATCGTGTAGTTAGTTGCATGTTAGACAATCTTTTTCTATTTTATAAAATGACGACGACGATGATGATGATGATGATGATGACTTTGTTGCCCTGAAGGAGGACCAATTTGGTTCGAAAATTTGGCTTTCAGTTTCAACATCAAGAAGAAGTTATTTATATGTGTTATTTGTTGTTTTAAATTGTTTAGTTAGTTGCCGGTTGGACAGTCTTTTTCTATTTTATAAAATGATGATGAAGATGATGATAATGATACAAAACTAAAAGTACTTAGTAGGCGGGGGCGGCTTTAATGTATTGTGCAGTAGAGGTGAGTAGAACTGTGATTTAAATACTAAGTTGTGTCCTAGAGTAAATCCCTACCCCTCCCCCTCTTCCAACTCTATCCTCTTTCGAGCACTCACTACTCAGTAAACAACCTCAGGGTGCCGCACATCTCTAGACATTTTCATCTCTATACATTTCTGAAACAGTCTATACTCTGCGTTAGTGCCGTAGTGACCAGTGGTTAGACTGTCTTTTTTCTCCTGTTCCTGTACGGTCTGTCATAACTGTGTCTAATGATGTTTGATGAACATGTCTCACTGCACTGTCTGTAGCTTGATGAAGAGCTGTGTTACTGTCTTGGTCTGATTTTCCTCTCTCGCTTTGTTCCTTTTCTTGTCTTCTTTGTTCTTTATCTTGTTTTTTTTTTTTTTTGTGCCTTATCTTGTCGTCTTTGTGCCTAATCTTGTATTCTTTGTGCCCTATCTTGTCGTCTTTGTTCCTTATCTTGTCTTCTTTGTGTCATATCTTGTCGTCTTTGTTCTTGATCTCGTCTTCTTTGTTCTTGATCTTGTCTTCTTTGTGCCTTATCTTATCTTCTTTGTTCCTTATCTTGTCTTCATTGTTCCTTATCTTGTCTTCCTTGTTCCTTTTTCTGTTTTCTAGGTTCTTTATCTTGTCTTTTGTATCTTGTCTTCAATGTTCCTCATCTTATCTTTTTTTGTTCTTTGTCTCGTCCTGTTTCTGCTTTGACTCATGTGATGCTCAGCTCTTTCCCTAAACTGGACAGACCAGGAGAAACAGAGCTGGCCCAGTAAGTTCTCAAACACTCATGGCAGTCACACAGATAATCATTGTCAGATGACCGAAAGGGGAAGCAATAAGCAGACAAAATCCATGTTGTTTTTCTTAAGCCTTTCAATCCTAAGAGAAAGGATTATCTCGGCTTATAGAAGCTGCCAATTTTGCTGAGGAATTTTGTGGGTAGAAATTTGGAATTTGGGAATTTTGCCCGGACAGGGGCACTCAGGCCTACTCTTCTATCGATTTTGAACTGACAAGGGTTCTTTAACGTGCGTAACGCACACGGGACCTCCGAAATATATTCGCTCTTATCCAAGATGGCTAGACGTCGGGCTTCCCTACCCAGGGGACCGTTGAGTCACTGAAAAAATGTGGGTTTCCGATCTTCGTGTCTCTTCATCCCCCGATGCAGAACTCGCGAGTCGATCCCGACCGCTCCATGAGCAGACGCCATACCGATTGAGCCACTGCGTCTCCGTTGCATAAAAGGTTATTCGTTCATTTATGTATGATACTAATAAGTCGTGCATTTTAGCATTCAGCCATTTTTTTATTCGTTATAATAATTTATTAATAATAACAAATCTTGGCCAAGATTTAGATCTAGATCTAAATTCAAACCTAGACTAGATTAAATCGAGATCCAGATCTAGATGTAGTGAGATCTGAACTCTTGATCTGTTGATGGACTTTGCAAATCTGCAGATCTAGATCTAGGTTTAGATCTACTTTAACATGAGCTGAGATCAGCGATAAAATATGAAATGAGTGTAATGAGTGGGTATTATCTTTAGTTTTATATTTAAAGCATTTTCATATGAACTACGTTTGAGTTCAGTTAATATACGTTCCATTTCATCATTTGAACATTGTGAGGTAAGCTTGTTTTGCTAGCTATATGATACCTGACGTGGGAGCAAAACTCTACTCACACTAGTATGACTTAACTAACAAAATGCCTATTCAACATCCTCTGGTTCACAAGACTTTAGATTAGGCCCACTTTTTTGTTTTGTAAATAAAAACACTCTGGAAAAAAATGGACAACAAAATGACTATCTTGATATGGTGTTGGGATTTCATTACAGTGGAAGTTGGCTGATAAATTATATTTACACAAGTTCCTATCCTGCAGAGTTTAATTCTCATCCTTCTTTGGCTTTGGTATTTAAACCTTGATATATGATATACCTTGGCGTTAAGTAAGATTTTATACATTTGTCCAGATTCTGGGGGTAGCCAGTGTCTTTGAAAGTAAATTATCTTGACTTAGATCAGCTGCATGGTCCTAGATGATCTATAGACATAGATAAATTAATAATATTGTCAATTTAAACTATGGATAAGCAAAAGAAATCATGTTTTTGCTTTTTAAACAAAAGCACACACCCAACACATAGGCTTACACTCGCTTTCGATCACACGAAATGGTGGTAACCAATGTTGCTGATAGCTATGTGGGCGATTGTATAGCCTTATCTACTCCATTCATTTTTCTCGTTGTGTTTTGGACTGTGGAAATCTTTTAAAATTCACCACTTTCACATCCTCATGATCATGTCGCCTTGAGTCGCATATATATACACGCCCAAACAGCATGTTTTGTTAGCCATCCTTCCGATTCAAACCTTCAATGAGTAGGCCTTAGCCTGATGTTTTATTAAAAGCAGTGTGGTCGATAAAGGTCGTGTCCTAAAAACTTATGTCTATACTTTTGAAAAAAAGGAGGAAAAAAAAACTGATCATAATAATAAATCCTGTCTTAAAAAATCCTGCATGTCTTCACGTTTTGGAGGGAAAAAAATAAAGAAAAGATATTAAAAGGCCTTCCAACATGAGGGTCTGAGGGTGTCTCTGCGTTGTTTTGGTCTCCTTTCCTATTTGTGCTTGGTATGTACCGGTCCCTATCGTCCCTATCTCCTACTCTGCTTTTCTCTACTCTATCTACACAGGAATGAGCCTTTCGGCCATTATTTCCTATTTCCCTGGTATGCTTATTTCACGACATTCAATTAACAATATTTATATGGATAACGTTTATTGTATTTACATTATCTACATTTATGGTGAATCCCTAGGTAGAATTTAGGGTATAAAGATACTACCTACTAGGAGTGGGCACGAGACGAGCCGAGTACTCATTTCCCGCGGGCTAAGCCTTGGCCTTGGCTTCCCGGGAAGTGATCCACTGCTCGACACTAGGAAGGGAAGTTGAACGAGACGAGACATCATACGAGAAACGGGAAGTCGGCAATGGGAAGTAGAGACAAGACCAACCTATGTGTGAAGTCTCGAAGTCGAGTGGCGCCGAGCAGTCTGCTTCTCGGTACTGACCTCGACTGGCGCCGAGCAGTCTGCTTCTCGGTACCGACTTAGAATTCTCGGGACCGTTCCCGACTTCCCGAGCTGTCCTCTCGGTACCTAAACTCTACTGCTCGCCTTAGGCGCCGAGCAGTCGCCTTCTCGGTACCACCTTCTCTTCCAGGGACCGGTCCCAGCGGGAAGTAGGGTGACTTCCCGAGCTTCTCGCCCGTTACAAAAAAATGTACTGCTCGACTACCCCTACTATCTACCACCTCGCGCTTCTCGGTCGGCAGAGGACAACGAGAGACTACCTGGTCTGTGTCCCCATCACTCGAGCTTCAACGTGATGAATTTTATGGATCAGGATCTCGGAACCGGGGGGAGGGTGGTTGGGGGGGGGGGGGAGGGGGATAGGTCGGACCGCTAGGTGGACCAGTATTCTCGAATCGACCGTAACGAGACGCCATAATCCATCGGCTGTGGATTGATGGATTTCCATGTCCGCAGGGTCTAGAGTCTCCGTATAGAAGAGCGCAGTTACTACTCCCTCCCAGCTTCATATATGATCGTCCATCCGGAGACCCCTGGGCATTCATAGAGTTCTTTCGGTGTTCTTCTCTTTTCTACTCAGTCCTCCTTCCCACCACCGACTTTTTGTTTGTCTTTGTTGTTGTTGGTATTTCACCGCCGGCATGGAGTTCCTCCTAATCTACCACCTCTCCTACCCCCCCCCCCTCTCTTTTTATATCCATTTCCAAGTTATTTATTTCTTCGTCCCCTCCCCTTAATTCTCGTTTTGGTTCTTCTGTTTCGCCCTTGTTTAATTAGTCGGTCTATCTCTGACCTAGCTTCCCCTATGTTGCTTCATCCTATTTGGCAAGGGTTCTCATTTCTATTTTTGTTTTCGTTTGTCTATATAACCACCTTTGCCAGAGTTTTCTTTAGTATCTACTTTTGCTTCTCGTCCGCTTTTAGTTTAAAGATGTTATGCAGGGTGTGGTCTCCTCCCCTGTTCGTCATTAGGTTTAGTTGGTCTTCTCTTTCAGCCTTATAGTTGGGACACTCTAGCATTATGTTGACCATTGTATTAGTTTTTCCTCACGTATTACATTTAAGGGAGTGAGGGGAGGGGGGGGTGCATCCTGGATGTGATTTTTTACATTATTAAAGCTAGTTTATTTTAACGGTGAAAAAACAAAATCGACTTTTTCATTTGTTGCCATGGCAGCGCCGCCATCTTGGATTTTGGCGTCCCTAAATTGACTGAATTTAAAATCTATCTTCTCCGCCAACTTTCAACCAAACTTGATACAACTTGGTGAATATATTGTTTGACATAATATCTAAAAGATTACATATTTTTACTGCGTTCCATGAAATAAAAAAAATATATATAAATTTTTTAAAATGCCATATAGCGAAAATTCAAATTTCGCCGTTTTTTCAAAACAAAAACCCAATTTTCTCAAAGACTTACCCACCGAATTTAACACTCATACTTAACTTTTTAGGTCTTGTAGTGACAATGATGCATACCAAATTTGGTTTGAATCGGTTTCGAAACAAAAAAGGAGATAGAAAAAAAAAAATGTCAAAAAACAGGTTTTGAGAGAAAACGCGTTTAAATTTTTTATTTTTTTTTAGTGAAAAATTGACATGAAGAGTTTTCTGTTCGGCTTTCAACCTCGGAACAGCCTTTTTTTTTTTTACATGATAGCCTTCTTGTCATGACTTCTGGGTCTCTTGCTGCCGTTTGTTGGCTTTCTGGACCTATTTGTTTTCGAATTTTGCTCCCTACCCTCCATCTTTGTAAGAGCCACTTTCGGGTTCTTGAAGGCCATAACTGTGTGTTCCCCATATCATTTGTGAGAGCAAACAAAAGTGTTATGACCTTTACTGTGACATATAGTCGACAACTGGGCTATTAGTAGCAGAAAGAAAGCAACATTGCTCCATTTATAGGACGAGGAAAGTCATTTTAGAACTGTTACTTTGATAATTTGCATGATCAGCAGTTTGTCTCGCCTCATAGTGGTCATCCAGTGCCCATCCCTGGCACTGGAACTCATGATATTTCTAGGAGAGGTGATATTCAAGTGCTTTTTGCACAATTTGCCTATATAATCAAATCGCGATGATCTACGGCCTCATATAGCAGCCAGGTGGAGCCAAATCCTGATTGACTATACGCTATGTCTACCATTGAGTGACCATTGGTCAAACACGTTAGAATTGACTTAGCAACTTTTTGATACCATTTTTATACGCAGAAAAGGCAGTACTTTTAAGAGAAAACAAAGGCTCCAAATCATATTTTTTTTTTTTTTGCAAAATCCATATTTCAATAACAGAAACAAATAAACAGAGATCTATAAAGTTATTTTATACTCAACATAAAAGCAGAGACAGAGGGAAAGTTGGGTGAGGACAAGGGAGAGGGAGAGAGAGGCTGAGGATACATTGTGACATGTCAGTGCAGGAAGACCTGGCCTCACTTGCTTTTCGGAAGACGCCATGTTGTGAGTCAGAGAGGAAGTTACCCTCGTTTGGATTTTCTTTGAGCCACTTCTAGAGTTACCGTTATCGCTTGGGTGTGCACCCATATTCTCACCTTTTCTAAGTTATAGCAAGATACGCTTAGGTGTGGCAGTAACAAAAAGTCACAACGAGTCGCGACACTTCAAAAATACGGCCCTTAGTTCTTTCGTGGCATTATAGAACACGCGACCCTTGGGCTCTGGGCCTCGGTGATGATCGAGATAACCCTCCGGTCTTTTTCACTCAAGCCTACGCCTACATAGATTGCTCGTTTAGATCTGTTTCTCTTCTCTTTAGTCCGTGGACTTGTCGTGATCGGTAGGGATTACAACAGCCTGTGAACATCTCCAGACGGTAAGAGTTTTTTAGTTTCTTTTGGGAATAGTTGCATTTGTTCATTAGGTAAAATCTGCCTGGGTTAGGACACGTGCAAACACAAGCATATGGCATTCTTTTTTAAATACCACCTGCAATTTATTAAATATGTATGTGTATGTGTGTGCGTATATGTGTGTGCTATGTGTTGTGTATATGTGTGACACAATATAAATGTATACATCGGCCTATAAAGATAATATTAATATATGACTCTGCACCATATATGTTTAAGGAAGAACTGTTTTATTAAAGATAATATGTAATACATCGAATAAAATACTGGTATAAATCAAAAGGTACACGTACACGTTTCACTTGTAATAATGTAGCTTTTATGTTCACCTCCGTTTTTGTGTTTCAGTGACGACAATTCGTCGGTTGATTATTAGAGAAAGGACAAAGAGGTCGAGAGAAATCATTTTTGTTTGTGAACATTAAAAAAATGTGTTTCTAAACAAATAATTTATAACGCACTGCTGGGCAAATCTGTCGCTCAAATCCCAGAGACTGGCCTCGCGTACAGCAAGACAGAAGCGATGCAACACAACAAGACACCATTTTCCCAGGCCTGAGACAAACTTATTTTGTGGTTTACTTTGTGTGCACTTACTGAGACGGGACCGAATCGATACGACAGGGGTTACGTGAAAATTTCACATTCTGACAGGCTTTGGTCGAAAACATTCTGGTCCGTCCAATTAGCAGCCATCAAAAGGTAGGCGCCTGTCGAAGGAAAACGTAAACAGAATGAACCGCCAGACTGTCTCCTTCGTTTATATTAGGCACAATTAAATTTTCAAAATAACAGTAATTAAAATCCACATTGTTGCTTCTGGATAATAATAATAATAATAATGAAGGGCATTTATATAGCGCCTCACACCCGTAGGGCTCGAAGCGCTTTACAGAACCAAAATGTTAAGCAGCCACACACGAAATAATAATCTAGTTATGCCTGACAACAGACAGGGGCAATAACATACGTACATGTTTATAACATGGTATACAGAAAGACTCCAGACATGCTCACACACATAATCCTGTAACACAATTCAAAGGCATACATAATCTGTAGACATGACTGACAGCCCTCTCGCGGGCAAGAATTGAAAACATTATTCAGACAGCTACTTGTTGAACAGGTATGTTTTTAACTGTCGTTTTAAAGTCTCTAGGCCTGAACAATTGCGAATGCCTGCAAGCAATGCATTCCAGATTAAAGGGCCTGCATATGAAAATATTAAGATGTTTAGTTGCTGTTGTTGTTGATGGTGGTGATGGTGTTGCTTTTGTTGTTATTGTTGTTGCTGTTGTTGTGGGAAAATGACCCCTTTGCTATTGCTGATAAAACTTTTTCTTGTCGATGTTGTTGTTGTTGTTGTTGTTATCATTGTTTTCAATCCTGTTTTGGCTAAATTTGTATTTTTAGACTTCAAATTTTTGTATTTGCAAGCTGTGTAGAAATGCTTGGTTCTCTGCCATTACCCTGAAGAGATGACCAACAACAAAGATGATATTGATGATAATCATTCATTAAAAGAAATATCTTTAATTTTAGAACATGGACTGTCCACCGGTACAGTAATTAACTTAATAAGTTATAGGAAACAAATAGTGGTCGGATCAGCTGCAAATTTAAAAAAAAAAATGAAACTGGCCATATTTTCAGGCCAGCTTAGCTCTTTGTCTGGGGAATTTGACGCTAACTTGCCCCGTATAACATAAGAGTCCTCAGTGCGAGACTAAAACGTGCAGCCATAGGTGATGAGAGAAGAAAAATACGCCTTCATAAACATATGTCAGATTTTCCCTCCCGTTGTCCTCCCCCCCCCCCCCGCTCCCCTCCCCCGCACTCCGCCATTCTTTCCACGAATTTACTCCCATAGCCATTCCCATCTCCGTTGATGTTATTGTGCAATCAAATCTGTAGAGGAATTTAAGATTAGCCTTAAAAAAATATATTTAATATCCATAACCTCATAGTTTGTGTGTGTGTGTGTGTGTGTGTGTGTGTGTGTGTGTGTGTGTGTGTGTGTGTGTGTGTGTGTGTGTATTTACATTAGTGCAGACTGATGTGTTTCTGTAATAGCGTGTGTCTGTACGTGTGTGATGGCACTGTGTTTGTAAACTGGTTTTGCCTACATTTCATTCCATTTTATTTTTCATTTTTCTGCAAAGATCTTAGAGCGATTTATTGGGATTGGGCCAATCTGATCCCTTCGGATTGGGCGCTATGTAAATGAATCCCATTATTATTATTATTATTATTATTACTATTATTACTAAAACTCACGACCCATCGATCCCGTAACCCTCCGAGCCATACAGACACCACTGAAGACATACTTTGATAGCCCCCTCCAGCTCTGACAGTCTCTGATGTGGGCGTGATGTGTGACAAAGATGGATCCACTCTTTGACAGTGTCCACCATTTTTTTTTTTTTTTTTGACGTCCTCTTCTTCTCCGTCTGTTCACTGTGCCCCAGAGTACAGTTTTGACCAAGCCGTTAGATCCTGAAACACGGCAGTGCGCTACTGAAATGTTATTCTCCACACAGTGACTGGAGATTCTTCATCGGATATTATGTGGTATTGTATGGTGTTCCTCGCTGTTTTCTTGGTCCATTGAGTGTGAGATGGGACGAGGGGGCGTGAGATAGGACAGATGTCAGTCTACACTGGAGAACCCAAACAGAAAGAGAAAAGCAGGGAGATTTAATTATTATTTACTTCTAAAACTGTTCCTGGTTAATTCAATTCTGATTGATCCTGATAGGGAGACAGCGAACAAGTTTGCCGATATTAGCTACAAATGACATTGTTTGTTATTGACCTAGGACAAGAGGATTACAATCAGAGCCCCTTTCTTAATTCTCATTTCCCATTGTTACTGCATATGTGTGAATTCTGCTCTTACGCATCCATGTAGTGAGGCTGCAGAAATGAGATCTTAAGCAATTTCTGAATTTGACAGTTACTCCTGCATCATATGTTTCCAAATCAAAAACAAAATAAACAAACAAACAAAACAAAACAAAATTGCTCAAGATTTCCCAGAGTCGTTTTCTCCGCACCTTTTTCCCGTCAGGCCCCAAATAGGGGAATGCTAAATTTAAACAACAGGAAATACATTACGAGCGACAGAGTTGAGTCGATAGTCTCTCGTCTCCCCTTTTTGAGGCCAGTGACGTCTAGCCCCCAAAAAGGTTGGTGCCTGAATTTTACTGCAACACTAACCTGTCACCAAAACCTCCACTATGCACATCCATTTGCGCCAGGCATACGATACAAAAAGGGCTTGATCTAGCCTCGATCTTTCTTTTCTCGTTGAGTACGGTTTCAAGAAACTTCAATTTATAGCCAAGATATAGATGGATGCCGAACAAGTTGAGGCTATAATAAATGCAGTGGAGAAGAGAAAAAGTATATACGACAGGACGAGACCTGAATACAGCAATAGAAACTATATCAACAATGAATGGGAAAAAATTGCAGAGGAAGTGGGATAACAGACATTTTCCTCATCCGAAAGAACCTGCTCCATTAAATGATGATATTCTCCGTATTTACTGGACGTTGGAGGATTTTATGAACCCAGTAACGGCTTCTGTTCAGCCTTCGTTTTCTCAGCCAATATATAATCATCCACTGAAGTATTTCTTCGTCCATCTTGCATAGAGAAGGATTGAAAATACCGCTCGGAACTAAATTAACAAAACAAAATAATGGTGGGAGAGGGGAAAGGCATTCACTCTGTCACCAACTTTCCCCTCCCCTTGCTCGCCCCAAATGGGGCGTGGTGAGGCTTGGTGCTAGATTCTTCATGGTGACTCTACTGAGAGTTGATTGGTATCAGAGACGTTTACATCAAAAAGCAGTCAATTACCGGTACCAAAAATCTCAAAGAACTGCCAATGACTCTAAATCTCACATTCGGAGGAACTTTGGCCACCCAGAGGGTATCATGTCATACGTACCACTGCTCAAGACTTTGCAAAACCCCACAATCTTGTGACAGTCATTTCAGATATTATACACACCCGAAAGTTGCCTGCTATCAAGGATACCACAAAGTAAACTCCAAAGAGCCACTAATAACCAAAGAACTCTTATACTAAAGAAATCTGGCTGGACATCAGATACTCAATAGAGCACTT
The DNA here is from genome assembly GCA_038406235.1 of Peronia verruculata. Classification (NCBI taxonomy): domain Eukaryota; kingdom Metazoa; phylum Mollusca; class Gastropoda; order Systellommatophora; family Onchidiidae; genus Peronia; species Peronia verruculata. The sequence goes on along the minus strand of JBCAUA010011180.1, from coordinate 2,499 downwards.
ATTACTCCATGTTTGACTTACTTTATACAGTTGTCGTTTATTCCTGGGTTTTATACCTATCAGTTACAGCAGATCTCAGACATTCAAGAACATTGCCAGTAAAACATCATACACTGTAGAAACGTACACTTTTGTTTGTTTGTTTGTTTTGTTCAAGCCTTTGCAAACTTCAGAAATTCTGTATATGTCACAGACATCTTAATAATGTCCCTGAGAAATATACTATATAAGCACACACAGTTTATAGAGCTATAGGTGACTGTGCCAAAAACCAATTACAAGTTACAGAAATCAGCCAGGTGTCACACATACCCCCAGAGTACAAAATTTATCACCTCACATTTGACTTAGCTCGATCTATTCTCTATTTTCAGATACTAACCTTATGTAGCCCATCGGCTTTGACCACTTTATTTCTCTATGGTATTTTTCTGATCTATAAAAACATGTGGAACTTTTGCTTCCGGATATACCTTGAGAACAAAGAAACCGATCGTTGTTCGTTTTAACATTCTTCTCTAAGCATGAAGAACTGGCGAAACAGTAGCTGATAGGCTAAGGCGTAATACAGGTCATATGTCAACGTATGCTGAGATATTTTTTGAAAGCGGAACTCAAGTTTGGTTAAATAACTTTAATGATTTCATGTGAAAGTATGGGCTAAAATTTGGGCACAAAAAAAAAAAAAAAATGCCAAACTTATGTCGTAAAATTTTATCAAAAAGTTGAATTGCTCTAAAATGTTTTTTTGGTTTTGATGTTAAAATTCTACCAAAATTTGCCCCCCCCCCCAAAAAAAAAAGTCAAAAGTGTGCCGTAAAATTACAGAAAGAAAAAAATCTTGCCGTAAATTATCCAGTAAATTGGCGTAAGTTCACACCAAATGGCTCTAAATCTACAGACAGTTTTTATAGAGCACTGAACGTGTCGCTTAAAGAATGGCCTGATATGTCACTTATTCCAGACGTCGAGATCACCACCCTCTGGGGGTTGAAAGACAAAATAGAAGGAAAACTTGTTCCCTCGGCTTTTGTACACAGACTATAGTCACACCAAATCTTTGATACCCAAAAACATGGGCAAAAACATCACATGCTGCAGAGAGTGGGCCTTGTTACTCCACACTTGATTTACTCTATACAATTAAGTGGCTCGCGCTTAACATATTCAAAACGCAAAAATTCAGCGATTTCATGCTAGGCATTGTAACATTGAAAACAAACAAACAAACAAACAAACAAACAGGCCCATACATCACAAGTGTTACCCTGTCAGCGTAACTTTCATTATCAATGTATCGTTTCACACAATGCCGTACGCGGCAGATCTGAATTGGACACCGTTCCCAAAATGTACACAACCTATTTTATATGGGCAAAAAATATAGCGTTTCGTTACAAAAATTACATTCAGAAAGTTAATGAATTTACCGAGCCTTTGTCCAGACAACATTGGACATGTGCGTGGCTGCTCTTGGGTCGACAGCGTCCGAGGAGAGAGGTCATGTGACGCCCGTTCAGACCTCCGATTGGTGCGTTCTTTTTACCTCCTTGTGACACGCTCTCCTGTTCATGGTCTGCAGCTGTTACTGAATATGGAGAAGTGATCGCCTGCAGGGATGTAGATTAAAATCTAGTGCGTGTGACTGGGCCGCTTATAAGTCATCTAGTACATTAAGTGAGAGCCATATTGACAGTTAGTAGGTTATTCCCCTTTACCTAGAAGAGGAAGTGTAAAGCAAGCATTGAAGAAACGGGAGAAAAATCACTTTTTCTCATGTTACTTGAAAAAATACTATATATATTTTCAGCTTCTCGTGTGTCAAATGACAAGACAAAAAAATAGATTTTTTTTTTTCATTTTTGCAGTGCTTGTTATATCTATCTCTTGGAGTTGATCCAATTTGGTTGACGGGCAAAAATGTCTCAGCAGACAGCTCCGTCTTGCTAAGTGTATCAACGAACATATGTCGAAATCTGTTTGCACATGAATGAATAATTCCCGTCTGTATGTTTTTTTTGAGTGAAAGTACAGCAAATGTTGAACTTGCTTGAACTTTTTGAAATTTCAAATTTGATGTAGTTAATAAAGGCTAATTCAGCCAGTGAACTCAGGTTACTTTTTCTTAATTATTTTACTTTGATTCTTTCATGTTTGTTTGTTTGTTAAGTTTTGTTTTGTTTTGTTTTTTGTTATATTTGTTTTGAATGTATTTCATTTCAATGACGTTTAGGAAATGAAAGCACGAAAAAAGAAGAGGAAGAAGAAGGAGAAGAAGAAGAAGACAAAGACAAAGAAGAAGAAGAAACAGAAGAAGAAGAAATTTTCCTGTCAGTGTGAGCCTGTTGTGCTAGAAAAGGAATAAGCCATTTTGACTGTCAGCCAGATTGTTTCCCTTTACCAGGTACAAGATCTTAAGATAATAATATCGGAGTGTCTATCTGGGCCTAGTATTGCAATGAGGAAGCATAGGCAAATAAAAAAGTTGCACCACAAAGT
>JBCAUA010011169.1:0-13130 GCA_038406235.1 Peronia verruculata | reverse complement strand
TACATACATACATACATACATACATACATACATACATACATACATACATAATACATACATACATACATACATACATATGACAATATGACATGAACAATGTGCAACCGCTAGAATTTACACCATACGTTCAGATTCTGCAACATTCTTACTGATGATGATACAAACAAATTTTTATATCTTTCAGTCCTAGCTTTTTTTGAAAGAAACCTCTTCCTGCATGTTAAGTTTGAACGAACATACTCAGGATTTAATGGAGGTTTCACATCTGAGGCTATAGTTTTAGCTTTTTTAAGGCACATATCCCTAAACATATCGTCAATGCATGGTGGTTGGATGTTGATAAGTTTACTGGCTAATTTAACTTTTTCCTATCTGTGTTTGTGATGCTTCCACCCCAGCAGGTGATGCCAAATAATGAGATAGTTTGAATTGTTGATGAATAAAACATCTTTAGGATTTCAGAGTTCACTTCCAGAGATTCGTGTTTTCTTAAAAAGTAAAGTCTTCGATTCGCTTTTTTTTTTTTTTTTAATAGATGTTCTGTACCTGAGTGTGCGACTTTAGTTTGCAATCTAAGTTGATTCTGAGATATCTCTAATATTGAGGATTGTTTAACTCTCTCGTTTTCGATATAAAGGGGCTCTATGACATTAATGTGCCTCTCCGCAAGTCAAAAATCATCTCCATTGCTTTACTGACGTTGACTAACAGAAAATTCGATTTGCACCACTCAATGAACTTCTTTAGGTTATCAAAATAGTTGATTTCGTGATCTGTTATCAGTCCTTGGATTGTGAAATCATCAGCAAACTTTAACAATAGAGTATCATTTTGATGGCATTGATGATCATTAGGTATATATGGTATATAATACAGGGGAGAGAACACAGCCCTGGGGTGCTCCAGTGTTAGTAATTATGATATCTGATACTGCATTCTGAAGCTTAAAACATACTGCTGCCGATTGGTTAAAAATTCTAAAATCCACAACACACTATGGTAGTCCACATTTAAGGGGAGGGGGGGGAGGGTCCTGGGAGTGATTTTTAGAATGCTTGGACTAGGGATTTTTTGTGCTTCAAATTCAGATTCAGCATGTCCAAAGTAGAGGAAAAGTGTGGAAAAAAATTGTTATGCTTCCGGTTGCCATGTCAGTGCCGCCATATTGGATTTTGTGTTTTGAAAATTAGCTATTTTCAAAAGCCTAAGGCTCCTAGAGTATTGAATGGAATTGTGTGAAGGTTTGCAGATGGATAATATGATCCTATCTCAAGAACAAAATGCATTTGTATTTTGTTTATATGTCATAAAATATTTTTTATAAATTTTTGAAATGTGTATATGGACGTATGTAAATTTTTCGCAATATTCCACCAAATATCCAATTTTCCTTCTGAAATGGAAAAGAAATTGAAAAAAAGTGATGCATTTTATCAAAACACATGCTATGGAGAATGTTTATTCCAAAATTTGAAGGCAATTGGTTGAGAAATAAAAAAGTCTTAGGGAAAAAAGCGAAGAAATCATATGCATTGAGAAAATCGCAATTGAATTTTCATAATCTCTCTATACAGTCATTTAGCGGTGTGGCGTTGGTGCCGTTCTGGGGCATACAGCATATGTTTCTGGCCCTATTCATTATTTTTATGATATGAGTTCAAAGTGTGTAAAAATGGGAAAACCCCATTTTTGATATTTTAGTCCCAAAACCTTATTTTCAGGACCAAAGGGACCCTATGTCTCTGATACCTGTTGTATCAGCAGCATATCTGTACTCAGTGCTATATAACTGAAATAATTATGATTATTTCAGTTAGTTAGTAACTCATTAAAGATAAATTCGTTGATTTATAGATTAAGGGTTGCATTTAAGAGTCGTGAGACATGGTGAAACTTACCATTGATGTCTGAGAGGCACTATGCTCTAATTGTTGTGATTATGACTGCAGTTCTTTATGCTTTCTATTTCCTTTTATCAGATTACATCTGGCCTACATTTGTGTTGCGTCCAAGGCAAATGAGTCCGAAGTTGCACTGGGACAATTTTGAACTATGGCCGTTCTAAGCTATTTTCCGAATCGAATACCAAAGTTTTTTTTAGTTGCAAAATGAAAATTTAACCTTCTTTTAACCTAAAAAAAACATAAAAATTTAGTATCTAAGTGAGAAAATAGTTAAGAAGGTCATAGTTCGAAATGGCCCAGTAGGACATGATCTGAATTATATGCCCTCGGCCTAAGACATAGTGTTCTTTTGCTTTATTGGAGAAATAGTAATTGATTATTTTATTGCTCACTTCAGGAAAATTCCTTTATAAATAGGCCTACAAAGTGAACTCTTTTGTAATTCGTGTGTATTTGATCATTTCTCAGAATCCTGTTCCCAGCCCTGCCAGCCAATGGCGGTCCTGTGCATGTTTATCCCAAATCCAAAGAGGGTGACATTCCACGCACGACGGAGGAAGCCAAGGAGTTTATTGAGGGTTTGGAGAAGGAGGATCCTGATCTGTGAGACATCTTTTTTTTTTATGAACCCAAGGGTTTTTTCATTGATTTTTACATCTTTGATAGGCCTTTGAAGGTCTATATTGAAAGTGAATGCAAATAAAGGTTACAAGCCCAATGGTATCTGTTGGGCTACTTAGTTTTATATTGACCCACAAGGCATGTTGGATGGTAGTTTCTGTGAACTTGTACCTATAGAACTGAATGATGACCACTGCTGAGATCTGGCATGACAACTAACCAAAATACCTCATTCAACTGGCTGAAGGCTAAGAACACATGAAGTGAATATTAACCCTTGAGATTCCTCAGAACAAAATAGCAATCTGACCCATGCATTTCTTTCAACTACATTCATTCCAAACTTTAGAAATGTCAAGATTCAGCAAAATCTATGCATCACAGTTCTGCCCTCTTGATCACTTTGTAATAAGCCATATATAACAGTTAATGCTACCAGCATATTGGGTTCTTGTGGAACATTTTGTCATTTATGTACAATACATTTATTAGTAAATTCCATTGACATAGCAGCAGGCCTACTTACCTGTCAGCATCAGTGTGCAATGAAACCATATTATAATATAAACCAGACTATCAATATCCAGCCATCTATGATTTTTCTGTCTATTCCACCTCCAGACTGGTTCTGACGGCTCCCGGCCTTCTGTACCCAATTCTCTTGCCAAAGATTTATCCTCCCCTGTTTGATCTCTATGCCCTCTACAATGAGAAGAACGATGACAGATACTGGGAGCGAGTGACAAAACTGAACAGGCAGAGTGACATGGGACTGATGGCCTATCTGGGCATTGAACAGTGAGTATCAGATTGGCGTGATGAGGATGTATCAGCAAGAATGAATAAATAAGTAAGACAGAGATGGGAAGAAAGAAGAAGACAGCTGATGGAAGAAAAGATGCCATGATACATCTGAATCTGAGACTGTTTGTGAAGTAAGTTATGACAACATTGCACTGAAGCCAAGTTAAATGTGATATGTAGGGCAATAAGATCAAGTTTCAGAATATACAGGGTAAGTCAAAAGTGGGCGAGCCCTTTGAAGTAGGCACTTTACATGTTTTAAAACATTTCATTACTGTATACTTTTTTAGTCACATTAGGTTAACACATTACTCACAGTTAATAAAGATTTATCTTGTAACTGTTCAAAATGGTTTTGAATTGGTTCAGAGGAATGGCTTGAGTAATTTTGAACTAAGTCACAAGACAAATATTTTAACAATTGTTATCCTCCTTATGGTCAACCCTGTACATCTCACTCCATTTGAAAACACGGATATGGCCTGTCACGTTATATGGCTGTGAATTAGGGGTAGGCGAGCAGTACATTTTTTGTACCGGGCAAGAAGCTCGGGAAGTCACCCTACTTCCTGCTGGGACCAGTCCCAGGAAGAGAAGTTGGTATCGAGAAGCCGACTGGCGAGCAGTACATTTAAGGTACCGAGTGGACAGCTCGGAAGTCGGGACCGGTCCTGGGAAGTCTAGGTCGGTACGGAGAAGCAGACTGCTTGGCACCACTCGAAGTTGGTACAGAGAAGCAGACTGGTCGGCGCCACTCGACTTCGAGATTTTCCGTTTCTCTTATGATTTCTTGGCTCATGCAACTTCCCTTCCCGCTGTCGAGCAGTGGATCACTTCCCGGGAAGCCAAGGCCAAGGCTTTGCCCGCGGGAAACGAGTACTCGGCTCATCTCGTGCCCACTCCTACTGTGAATCTTGGACACAAGGAAAAGATGATGGTAGAATTTAGGAGGTTGCTCAGGGTCAGTTGGATAGACAGAAGAACAAATGGAGGCATATTGAATAAATTATGAACAACAAGAAAATTTCTATCAATAACGAATGAAAGAAATTTATGATAAGTATTTCGTGTGCTACAGAACCAAAAGACTGACCAAATAAAGAATTTTTCAAGTCAAGACTGACGCAAGAAGTTTCTCTTATGGTAGCATCAGTGACTCTAGTGAAATGAGAATTCCTGAAGTCAGTAAGGCTAGTGAACTAAAGGAGAATGATCCTATCTGTGGCATTGAATGGAGTCAGTACTGTAGGCATTGATGGTAACAGACAATAGATAGCATTATTATTATCTGCACTCACCACTTGCTATATTTTAATTAAGCATTAGTTTTACTATGCCATTGACAACCCTGTATTCAGGTATCTTAGGCTGCCAGTAACACGGACTCTTGTTCTTCTTTCTCAGGCGATTCTGGTTGATGGAGGACATTTTACAGCAAGACAAAACACAGGTGTGTGATGAGATAAAATGAGATGAGATAAACTACATTTGTTTTCAAAGAGATTTTCCATTCCCAGTTGATGAGACATGATGTGTATGCAGGATATATTCATACATGCAATTAGACAGAACTGTCACAAATAGTACAACTGCAAGGCAAACTCAAGAAATGTTGCCGCAACTTGATAATTGTATCATTGAATGGAACATTGTTTTGTATTTGTTTAAGGCAGTTGTCATTTGTAAGTCTGTATAATTAGCATCTTACAAATTCTGTAAGGTTTGAAGTAGTTATTATAATCATAGTTTTAAACTTGTGAAAGATTTCGTGCTAAATGACTACGAGAGCAGTCGGTTTGACATAACCTTGTATCATGTATTGAATTCACTGGACTTTGAATACTGTGTGTGTATAGTGGATTCACCCTCAGTATTTGTATTACATTCAGCCAGTGTCAAATAGCATTTTAGGGCAATGGGTTTCACAGTGCACATATTTCATTTTTACAGACATTGTCTACAGTCAAAGATGTGTGCTATGCGGAGGCTGTGGATACTTTGCAACAGTTAAGGTAAGCATTAGCAAGATGATATGTAAAGATGAAGACAGCCAAGAACAAGATAGGATAGTATACAATGAGATAAAAGAAAATGGGAATGTTTATTTATATAAATTGTCCCAAAAGGTATTTGTTGCATAAGACCATAACTCAATTTCATTGAAAAATGAGTATACCATCCTTTTTTTTTTTTTACAAAGTGTCAGTCCAGCAATGTACTTTTCACATAAGTTAATCAACATCTCCGTTTCCTACTGCTTGGTTCTGATCATTGTGATTTTCCGCATTTCACATCTTGATTTTATGTTTTTTGTTTATGTCAATCTATGACTGCTCAACAATTGTAACAGTTCTTCACTGCACATCTTTTGTTTCCTATGTTGATATATAAATGTCTTGCAACCAGGGCAAATGAATCAGAAGTCGCACCCGGCAATTAAGATATACGTCCTTTTTTGGTCGTTTTTAACTATGTTCTGACTAAGAGAGTAAATTTCACCAAACAACAATTTAGCCTTTTTAATCTTAGAAAAGAAATATTTTGGTATCATAGTCTGAAAATAGTAAAAAAAAAAAAAAATGGTAAAAAAAGGCTGTGAATTGAACTCACCTGGCGTGACTTCTGACTCATTTGCCCTGGGTGCAAGGCATATATTGTATAAATAGATCACACCGCATGACAATATTTCTTGTATTAGAGACAGATCAGAAGAAAAAACAACAGAAACTTTAATCACCAAATTTTTCTTCCAGCACGGCATTCTCCCCGATTGAGAAACTCCAGATAATAGAACAAACATTCAATGAAATCACAAAGGTGAGCTCTGCTTTTATTGTCAACATTTTTCTCAATATCCTTTACCATAATCATCATTCATCAACTTTTTTACTATCATCTTTTTATATATACATGTTTTGAACTTTGAAACTTTTTTTTACCATGTTCAGAACTCGGCTAATATCCAGCTAACATAAGAGACAAATGATAATTAATAAGCATGATCAAGGTGAAAAAAATCTCACAGTATTCAGTTATCATTATCACCACCTTATATTTTTCCTGTGTTTTTTTTTTTTTTTTCTCTTTTGCAACTTAAGTTTTCTACTCCCTTTGGTTTGGAAATTGTTTGTATATATCTATTGTGGTAAATAATTGTGTAATTGTCAGTTGTAGTGCTGTCCCTTAAATTGGAGGGGGGGGGGGGGGGGGGTGCAGGTCCTAAGAGTGATTTCAGATTTGAATTTAACATGTTCAAGTTAGAGGAAAGCATGTAAAAATTAGGCTCGGTCTGTTTGGGCCTGTTGGTCCAGCTAGACCTGGGGTCTATTTGGGCCTATTGATGCACCCCTTTCTGTTTGTCCGTGAGTAAAAAAGTTACTGTATCTAGTTATGTATTGCACCCCCAACCCCCTGCCCTCTCCCAAAAAAACTACGAACAGACACTCCCATGTGCGAGGTAATACAAAATTGTTTTGCCTTTACTATGTGGTGCAACCTTTTTTATTAGCCTATGCCTCCTCATTGCAATACTAGTCCCAGCCACTCCAAAAATCTTTTGCTGTGTTTTGGGTTGCCATGACAACACCACCATCTTGGAGTTTGTGTCTTGACATCTCATGGTCTGTTGATCCTCTGTGTCATGATAACCTCATATGTAACCAAATTGACCTTTGTGTCCTGCAGACAGTGACCATGGCCCTGAAGGATGACCACATGTGGTGCATGGACGATCTGTTCCCCATCTTCCAGTTTGTGGTGGTCAGGGCCAAAATCCATCACCTGGGAGCTGAGATCCAAATGGTGGATGACCTGATAGAGCCCTATCTGGAACATGGCGAGTTTGGTCTTATGTTCACTACATTGAAGGTAAGTAACCTAAACCATCTGGTGTTACTGAACGAATAATGTGGCTGTTTATAATTTTATGTTCCCTACATTGGAGGTAAATGCTCGACCCTGTCAATCCTTTCCACTGGTACACAGATGGCAAATAAAATTCTTGTAGTGCCCAACGACCAGTACAAGGGTGAATTACATATTTATGTCTTGTACTTATCAACTAATCACAACTGCTGTTTACATTTACTTCAGAATTAGTGTACCAAATATAGGCTTAAATTTCTCAGGCAGTCAGATAGGAGAGCCATCGTAGGCTCTAGGACTTAGGGCTCAAATGCTTATCTCAGGTTGTGAAAACTCTGATCATATTGTTACCATCAGATTAAGAAAAGAAAATGTCATCAGTATATTTTACAGATGTTGACAAAAATGTATGGCTTTCTTGTGCTTCTCGTACATAAACCAAACCACCAGTATCATTAATTTCATCTCTCACTCAGCTGGTGTTTTTAATAGTATTTGAGACGCGATATGATGAAATCAGGCGTTCGTCAAACTGAGACGACCAGAGAAATCACGTGTTTTTTCAACAGTGAACAGATTTTTAACTAATTTTTTTTTTCTTCACAGAACTCTTCAATATCAATCTAACAGTGCATTTCGTTGTTAAATTTGTTAAAATACATTAAGGAAAGGTCCCAAAATTGCAGTTAAGGGGCATGGGCTAAGAAAGATTAATAAAAATTTACAAAAGTGATCAGGCATTTTCTCACTAAATTGAGCTGGAGCAACAGGTCACCACCATCGTCTTTAATTGCTAATAGCTCGACTACTGCTTAAGGTAGACCAAAATATTTTTCACACACAGAAAGGGAAATGGATACGCGTAACTTTGGTACCAATAATTCCATATGTTCAAAATTTGATGAGAGCCTGATTTCATCGTGTCACGTCTCATTTTATTATTGCTTTGTTTCTTTCATTAACAACTTGAAATAATCTTGATAGTTGAACACACTTTCATGATTTCTGAATATTAGAGATTGTTAATGAGAGAAATGTTAATACTTGGTTACCAATGCTGGAACGGTTCATTTCATCCTTTCACTACTAAACACATATGTTCTAGCAATCTTTCCAAGCTGGTAGATCTAATTGCTGCAACTTTTGGACCTGAAGAAATACGCAGTCTCAGTAGCAATACACAGTCTCAGTAGCAACAGGGATGTATGATGTCAGTAATTGACAAAAGTCAGTGGTTTTAGCAGAGAAACCTCAACCAAGTGAAGACAGACAGTGCTGGCAGTGAAAGGTTAAAGTTATGGATGCTGTGATCATTGATACTGAAGGCTAGAAACATTCACACGGTGGTTGAGATTTTGGTCTGTGACAAAAAAAGCATAAGAAAACCCTGTCTTTCTTTAATAGCTCAGGTGGTCTATTTTTGTTGGTAGAAATTACCAGTCACTTTGATAATTGTTGTCATGCAAGTTGTTGGATTTTATCAGTCTCAAAGCTTTCAGCTTGTCCATTTTTTTTTTTTTTTCTGTCCTCTGTGAAACAGTCAAGCTGTGTGTGTTTTGTCATTTTTTTTTTTTTTTTGTTGTTGTTTCATTTGTGTGTGTGTGGGTGTCTAAAGCATGAAAACAAGGTAATCCATCATTGCTTTTGTGTGTTGCAGTTTTTGAAGTCATTAGTCTAAGTTTCCAGGGTTGACGCTGTGTCATTCACAAATATTAATGTGTTTCATCATCCATCGTTGCAGGCTTGTTACTTCCAGATACAGAATGAGAAAATGCCCCACCATTGAGCTTTCAATGCCAGACAGAATAAAGATGGCTAGGCAGCAACACAATTGGTCTGTTGATGTTGCCATAGCAATGATGTAAACAGGAAATTCAACACTGACCACAGCACAGTTTTTGGCCTATTAATGTTGCCATAGCAACAAGGTAAACAAGAACTTCAACATGAGCAGCTAATTGAATGCGGCCTTCGTCAAACAAGTTGTGATTTTTTTTCCATGTATCATAAATTGACTGTTTATGTTATTGATGATGAATGACTGTCTTTTTCCATGCCCATATGCTATCTACAGCAATGTCTTAGCAATTGATTGATTGAATGATTTCAGAGTGGCTTTTTTAACTTTCATGAAGTGAAAATAATTCATCAGTTAACATGCATACAGCATTCATGATTGGTCTCTTCACTTTTTTTATTTCCATCACAGTTAAAATCTGCATGAATGATTTTAGAGAGCTATTTTAACTCCACGGATGTTAAGGCACGGATCCAATGTAAACTTACTGCACTAGAATTTCTATTCAAGCAGCATACAATGTAGTAACATGGTACTCATATTACATTTCCTTAACCCTCGATGTGTCATGGGGCCGGTCAGCACAGAGCCTTCATCATCACACCGAAATGGTACAGCTTTCCAAAATAAAACACCATGCAGTTCCAAGATATTCAACAGCCCACACTAACATCCAGACCCGAACCATCACCTCTTGAACATGAATCAGTGTCATTATAACATTATACTCTAATCAGCCTCTGATAATTCTAGGGTTAAGGCATCACTTGATGTTTCTCAACATAAGTATGATATCACATATGTTACCATAGAGTCCTCACACAGTGACTCTTTCCATTAACACTTTGAGGGTCAGTTTTTCGTGAGAGAAACCTACTATTCATATATTCATAATTTTGAAGACGATGATTCATATTAAGCTATCTTGATGATCTCTCTGAAAACATTTTGTTATTCTACTATCAAACTGTCAGTGCAGCTTATGTTGAGGGAAAATATATTTCAGTGAATGACAACATTTTTCACATTTACTATGATGTATTTGTATCACTAAACATGAGTGAGTTACTAAACAAAGCCAGGGAGAGACAGGACCGGCAAAAAATGGTCAACTGCTCCATCGTTCCCTCTACGACGGCAATGTCGTGAGATCAATCAATCATTTGTTGTTAGTGAGAAGAGCACCTTTGCATTTTATTTTACCAGTTTTGTTAGTAAATTCTTACACCTATAGAACAAAGTTGCACCACTGTAGTTTGATTTTATGCAGCCATTCAGAGAATTTTGTGTGCAAATTTGGATTTTTGGGGAGTTTTTTTGTTTTTTTGTTTTAGTGACAGAGCTAATTTGTATTTATTTGTATTTATTATTATTTTGTTGTTGTTGTTGATGTTTGTGTCACGTGAATCATGAGGGACAGATTATCAATGTCATGACCCTTTTTTGTGACTGAATGAAATTCTCTGGTTGTTCATTAAGATGAAAAAACATATCTTTGAATTGAAATCATCCTAATGACACGAGTATGATGTTTTAATCATTTCTCAGAAGTTTCTCAGATCGCTGTTTCTTTTGTTGTGTCAGATGGTTATGACAATTAGTTTGAAGTCAGTATGAGACAGTTTAGTGTTAACAGTTCAGAGTGAAAGAGCTTAACTGGTGATGGATAATCCATTCCATCCAGCCTGTCGACTCCTTTCTTCTTCTATAGTAATTTCATTCAAACAGTTTTTGCTACACTGGTGATGTGCATCATGCACTTGGCTATTCAGATAGGAAAGGTATGAATAACATGAAATCTGAACCCATGATTTTGATAAATTGTAGAAAAATATGATTTGATGATACACCAAGATGCAAATGTTAGGAAATGGAATTCATCTCATGAGCAAGGCCACATTTCAGTAGGTCTTGTACTTCTGGTCCCTCGAATGCTGTGAGTGTCTTCAAAATCACTGACCCACTATTCATTACTACTCAGTTTCTGATCTTAGTTTGGCATATGATATGTCAATCCTATGTCATCATCTTGAATTTCTGATCAGGATCTGGTTGTTTCCCATTTATGGTTTATCAGTATAAAGTTCAGACTTAGATATCACACCATCTACTTTCCTTTCAAAATCAGTGACCCACTGATCATCACTGGATGCTGGATAAGAAACTTGTTAATGAAACGCCTTATGACTGTGATTACAGATTCCCGTAGTTTTGTTCAACAAAGGCTTTGTCAGATCTTGACATGTGACCAGCAGTTTGGTGAACTTGGGACCTATAGGGTTACACTCACATGTCAGTGTAAAGACATTATCCAAAATAATGATTTTGACAACAGGGGTAGAAAAAGCTCCGACCGAAGCCAACACAGAAAATAGCTTAACCCGAATGTTTGTGACTCCTTTTCTCATCTTAATTATCAAGACTTTCCGCTCAAAAATGTGTGGTAGCATTCATTCTTATGGCTGCTATAATTATAACATGTAGGCCTATGTATTTTCCTTATGTATGGTCATTGTTATTTTTCTTGTTATGTATTGTCTTTCTGAATTATATTATGCATTGGGAGAGGACAGAGAGTGATGCTGTGAGTGGCCTCAAGGGTGTAACAATTCCTATTGACAAATGAACAAATTTTGCCTGACTTTATCTTTTGTCTTAAAAACATAAAGTGATCTCATTCTTCAGTCAATGTTTTGGCCTTTCTGGCTCAGAAGGGTTCAGTCTCGAAGTTCCCAGTCATGCCAGGCTGTGACAGAGAGTTGTCAGTCAGATTGCCTCAAATGTCGCAGACAGAACAAGGGTTTCTGAACTTTATCATAAAAAAAAATGAGATTGTACACAACTTCGGAAAGACAGAATGATGTCTTTGAATTTAAAATTCCATGTTTATCAGAGAAATACTCAAATAAAACTTTTCATAAGCATTTTTGTGCAATTTGATTATAATATTTATTCTTTGTATCTCACAGTTATATCACTTTTAGGCATAGAGGAGATTGTGTCTTCATTTTGTGCAGTAAAGACAGGGTTTTTTATGTTTGGGCTGGTTTTTAATACATTGTTCAGTCGGATTATCGGTTGCTAATTATAGGACAAACTGTATTTGATAAGTCTGTGTTAAAAAAAAAAAAAAAACCTGGCTTGAGCTGGTCATTCACTTATTTGATGATCAGATAGTTGATTGGTCAGTCAGCCAACGAGTCAGTTGGTCAGTTAGTCAATCAGTTTGTCAATTGATAAGTTAGCCAGTCTGCCACTTTGTTTATTGGTCAGTTATACCATCAGTCAGTTGTCAGTAGTGGTCAGTTAGCCAGTTTTTTAGCTGGTTGGATGGATGGTTGTCAAATCAGTAGGTTTGCCAGTCACCCAGTTGCTCAGTCATTTGGCTAATCAGCCACTTGATTAGTAGTTTCAACCAGTTCCTAGAAGTTACCAAATAATTTCTGTATAGAAAGACTTTATATTACAGAGGTTAACAAATTTCATCTACCAGTTTGCTGAATGTGGTGTCTGAAGTTGTTGCTGTTTTGTCTCCTTCTGTACCGTGGTTGTGTAAATAGTTCAATGCAAGGTATGTCATGTGATATTTTATAATTGTTGGCTTACAACACAAAGGAGTTCTGTCCCTTGCGGTGCTTGTGGGTGAATAATGCGGATGGTTTCGATCAGCCCTATTACTTCCCTTTACTAGATACAAGAGCTGTTGAACATGCAGTGTGCAAAGAAGAAAAAAACTAACATTTTTCCTCTTTTAAGTTAAAACATTAATCTTGACACATTTTAATAAAATCATTATGAAAAGAAAGACATTTCTCTAATGCCTTGAATTTTTCTGAATTTTTCTCAGTGTACATACGCTTGAAGCAAAGAGGGCAAAAGTGATAATTCTTCTTTTATTGTACTTGATCAACAAACTGTGACTCAACGGTCGCTGGCTTCCTGTGGCTAGGGAAGCCCAATGTCTAGCCTTCTCAGATAAGGGCGAATATATTTTGGAGGAGGTCCCGTGTGTACGTCACACATGTTAAAGAATCCTTGGCAGTTCAAAATCGATGGAAGAGTAGGCCTGAGTACCGCTGCCTGGGCCAAATTTCCAAATTCCAAATTTCTGTCCACAAAAATTCTCAGCAAAAATTGAC
>JBCAUA010011168.1:7623-27473 GCA_038406235.1 Peronia verruculata | reverse complement strand
CTCTCCTTGCTCCTGTCTTCTGTCCCGCTCTCTTTCCTCTCCTCTTCTTGACGTGTAAACGTATCTTACCGTGTTTGTCACAATATTGCCGTAATCGTGTTGATGTGCCGGTGAACCCCAACACAAATCAACAAACAAACCTCCTTCTCTCATAACATTTATAAATAATCGATTGAATTGTGTTTGTTCAAGAAAGTAAAAATAAACAGGATTTACAGCACACAGATAATTAGAAAGGATAGAAATTTCTACAGAGTCATTTTTCTATAATACATTATTTGGATGACGTTTAACCCCGCCATAATATTACAGTTTAATGGTCGCTAATGATTGAACAATTGTCTCCACATGTACTTGCCCTGAAAAAAAGTAAAAATCATTATACTACTTTTAGACTGATATGCCCAGGAAGCTATTACGTGTATTAGGAATATGTCCTTTAGGTCTGTTGGGATAGTGATAGATTTTACAAGGTTCAGAGCGTGTACGTATAATGTAGCACGACAAGAGTGTTTTTATTACAGTTGCTGTTATTATGAATAAATTCTTTGCTTTGATTAGGTTGCTTTGCTTTGCTATGCAGAGCGGTGATGCGGAAAGAGAACTTAAAAGAGATTTATTGAAATAGACTTATTAATCTTACCAGTCACTGGGTATAAGAAGGAATAATTAAGTTCACCTTGATCTTCTAATATGTAACTTTGCAAAGTGTTCATCTTATGATATGCTAGGAGATACATGTAATACTTACAGCACATAGACAGGATGTAGGCCTATTGTATGACTTTGGCATGATTGGAAATTTCTTTGAAACCTCATAAATCCCTCTTTTGTATTCGTTTCATACAAGTTTGATGTACATAATGTGTATGAATGCAAGACATTGACGTGATTCATTGTCTCCTGTACAACTCTTCATAAACCCATTACACAGGTTGACTCCCCAGCAGGGAACCGGGGTTTATAAGTAGGTTCTCTGCTCCCACCTGCAGGCAGTGCAAGTCCGCCATTGGTAGGGTGTCTACCATGGAATGCTATCCTCGACATTCGAGGGGAGACATCTCTTCTCTCTCTGCTTGCTTCTGTCTTCTGTCCCGCCCCCCCCTCTTCTTCTATACTTGTAAACGTATCTTACCGTGTTTGACACAATATAGCCGTAACAGCAGAGAACTTACTCAGAAACCACAGATCCCCGCGAAGAGTCCCATTCTGGGGTTGTCACACCCATGATACATATTTTTGTCTGCATTATGGAAGTGTATACATTACAAATATCTCTTGCAAACAAACATTATCTCAACAACTGGGAACAGAACTCTCTTTTGAGTACAAATAAAGTTTACTTTATCTTATTTTATCTTATCTTAGCTTATTCCTTCTTATCTATTTTTTCTTTCTTCCCCCCCCCCTTCCCCATAGAGCTGTTGCAGAGACTGAGGCCACACCAACATGGTAACTGACCCCAGGTCAGAGAACAAAAGAAAGAGAACGTTTGCCTCAAGACCCAGCAGAGGCCAAGCTTAGGGAACTGCAGGTAGGATCTGCTCTGTGTTGTAGTTCTGTATTTACTTGTGTATATGGAATATTAGGACTATCTGTCGTTCCTATTTCTCTCTGTCTCTGCCTCTCTCTGTCTCTCCTTTCACTTTCTCATTCTCTCTCTTTCTTTATACGTCTTTCTCGCCTTTCCTATGTCTCTCGTTAATAAATCTGTCTCTTTTCTTTGTCTCTCCTACTCTCATCCTCAGTCCTCTCTTGATCTCTTTCTGTGTATCTTTTTCTTTCTGTTACTCCCTTCCTCTCTCTCTCTCTCTCTGTATGCGTGCCTCACCTCACACACCAACCTTTTTTTTTTTCTCTCTCACCACATTTATGTCCCAACCGTGTAGTCTTTATTCTGTTTTCCATTCTGTTAAAAATTTCGCAGTTCACTTGAATCTTCATTATTCAGACAAGGTTTCGTCCATGTAATGATTTAGGAGGAAAGGAAAGGGGACAAGGATATGTCATTATGTAAAATGAGTTCAAGTCTAGAATTCTCCTTCATTGATTTTATATTATTTTACTACCCCAAACAAACCATGTTAAAAAGCTAATTCAAGGGGAAAAACAAATCGCAATAAAAAAACAACTCAGGGGAAAACACTCCAGAAACTAAAAGTCATGTAAATATTTACCAAGTTAATTCCCTTGGCTTGCTCACCTCGTTTACAGGGAGAAAAAAAGATCGTCAAAAGTACAGCGAGGTCAACAGTATTTCTTCTATTTGTCAGCCAGAAATGAATGTGTTTATTGAACAGAAAATAACATCTTTAGTTTAAATTCAGTTTATTTCCTGCTCTTGTTGATGTAGTAATTGCCAACAAGGAGAGACAGATAAGAGTAGATCTTAAGATTTAGACTCTAGATCTAGATAGATCTAGAATCTAGATCTAAATTTCCATCACTGCGATTTTGGTCATCTTTATATTTTATACCTGAGTTTTATTCCCACTAAAGAGAGGAAAAAAGGATAAATAAATTTACCGCTCTGCCCCTCTTTCTCTCCCATGCTCTTTCTTTTTCTCTCTCACTTTGCTGTTTGTCTCTCTGCTGATCTTTTCTCTCTTCGGCCTGTCCTTGTTTTTGAAGCATTTTAATTATTAACCAGCTTGGCCCGCCAGAGATGCAAACAAGCCAGATATACTTCAGTCAAGAATCAGGTAAGAAATTAGAGGAAGAAATCTAAACACGAGGTATTGATAAATACGAAGAGTGAGAAAGAGCGAGCGAAAGGAGAAAGAAGTAAAATCTAGATCAACAAAGTTTTGTCAAGGGAAATAACTCTACCCTTGACTATCTGCAAAGTATTATAGAGTTACATGACTTACACCACAGCATCCCGTGTGTTCCGGATGACTTCACTTCCGGGCACCTCGTATTATCGAGCGTCGGTGGTGTAACGGTCAGCATGGTTGCCTTCCAAGCAGTCGATCCGGGTTCGATTCCCGGCTGACGCACTTTTTTTTTCTTTCCTCGTTCCCCCCTTTTTTTTTTTTAATTTCATTTCTTTTTTATTTTTGAATTATTATTATTTGGGGAGGGAGACTGGGAAGCGGGAGAGTCTTTATTGATAATTAGCCAGCAAGATGTATTAGTATCAAGTGTATAGGGCCTACCGGTAACTAGATCTACATAGCCCTGCCATTTCAAGCGTGCGCACCTCAATGTTGATATTATGGTTGATTGAACTGAATGTCACTCAAAGAAAACGTGTTTCGAACGCGACTTACAATCAAGCAGCCTCGCAAGTTTATTATTCAATTATTACCGCGTTTTTAAAATAACGTCAAAGGTAATAAGTTTTCCTCGGGTCCATGTAGCTAGAAACAGATCCGTATGCAACAGTGTTGTGTGCCAAAATTCAGATGGATCTGCTCAGCAGTTTTCGGGTCTATAAACCTATTGTGGCTATAATATAGACTAGAAGACAACCCACGGTCTGCGTGGAAGATTTTTTTTTTTTTTTAATGTAGCCCCGTGTCTCAAGCTGCATGTCCTTGCTCCTGTCTTCTGTCTTCTGTCCCACTTTCTTTTCTCTCTTGTTCTTGGCGTGTAAACGTATCTTACCGTTTTTAACACAATATAGCCGTAATCGTGCTGATATGTCGTTAAATCCCCAACAGAAGCAAACAGTAACATAATATACGCGGCTTCTTGTTTTCTTAAGCCTTCCAATCCTTAGAAAGAAGGATTATCTCGGCTTTTCAGAAGTTGTCAATTTTTGCTGATAAATTTTTGTGGGTAGAAATTTGGAATTTAGAAATTTTGCCCGGACAGCGTCACTCAGCCTACTCTTCCATCGATTTTCAACTGCCAAGGGTTCTTTAACGCGCGTAACGTACACACGGGACCTCCGAAATATGTGGCAGTATCTGCGAAAAGGGCCCAGATGTCGCAAGGACAATTATTGAGAACAGGGAGAAAAATGGTCAGAAATCGATTTTCCTACGTCATGGAGTTTTTTGTCTTAAAAGCTTCATTGACATCTAAACTGTCAGTTCACAAAAGATTTTCCCGATCAAAAGCTTATAAATATTTTTTAGCAGATATTTTTTAAACCATACAGAATGAAAAAATAAGCAAAATTCGATTTTTTTGTCCCTATTTCTCAAAATGACATTTTCACAACTCATGATAATATCTTGAGAAATAATCAAGATTTTTTGATGATTTACAAGCCAAATCATCAGATGTTCTTCTATTCAGAAAACCAATAAAATGATTATGTCCAAAAAATGCGATCTGGACCCTTTCTGCATAGAGGCTCACAAATATTCTTTCAGCTCAGAGGATGCTTCAGCCTTTTCCATAAAACCCCTGAAATCTGTTTCAGGTATTGTAAGTGATCTATTTATCCTGTCCTGATCATGCCACACCAATGCATCACAGCTGGTCATACAACTAGGAGTAGAGTGGAGTAACAGACAAGAAAAAGAAATAGTTATAACACAATGGTTCAGAGTATGAGGATTCAGGCCACTGATATAAAAAAAAAAAAAAAAATTAAATAATGGAAGGGTGTGTTTTTATGATTGAAAAATATTTTTGACAAATATTTCATGTCAAACAAACAAACAAAAATTTGTGCCCAGTGACTGCTAGTTTACAACACACTCGTCAGTTCATAAGACACTTCAACCTGCTCTAAAACCCACTGAACCCTGATCTCGCCATGGATGTGAGTAAGTGAAATGACAGGTCTGTCACATCCTTGATCATGTACCACAGTTGGCCAAAGAGCCCCAGGCCAAGGAGAAACGGGGAATGGAAAGAAATACAAAAATTTTGACAAAGCAGAAACAGAAGAAGTTCAGGAAATAAAAATAGCATTAAGTCAATGTTTCTCTTCTTTCTATCTTTCTTTCTTTTTTTTTTTTTTTAATGTTTAAATCTCCTCCTGATCATATTTTGAAAGCTAGCCATGTGTTGCCTATTGCTTCAATGTCCCCATAATAATAATAATAAAAACAAAAATGAGTTCAAACTCCTCAGTTTCAGTGTTTCCATTCTTTAAATGGACGAGTGCAAACTGAAGTAAAAGAGGGGACCAGAATGTGAGGGAATCAGTTAAAAGGTCACAGAAATATCATTTCCTATGATACCTCAAATGCAAGACTTTTTTTCTTCCCACTCAGGATCATCTCCTCGTT
Source organism: Peronia verruculata (assembly GCA_038406235.1). Lineage (NCBI taxonomy): Eukaryota > Metazoa > Mollusca > Gastropoda > Systellommatophora > Onchidiidae > Peronia > Peronia verruculata. The sequence continues at coordinate 22,281 of JBCAUA010011168.1, read as the reverse complement.
ATGACTGATATCGCTGACAAAATCATATGACACTTACTGTCACACATACAAGCATCCATATCACTGCAAAATATAATTCTAAAAAAAAAAAAAGTGTAAAAACCAATGCTTGTAAAACAAATATTTATTCTTTATTTACAAGTGACTATTGAAATATATGTATATGTATAAAAAATAACTGACACATACAACTGGAATAATTAATCCTATGAACAAAAATTCCATCTCAGCCACAATAAAAATGCAGGACTACTACTCTGAGCAACTGAAATTTCAAAGCAAAGGACACAAAATAAGACTAAGAGTACAAAGAGGACAGTTTCTAAATGATGTTATATATGTTTCTCGTAAGCATTTATAGAAGCATTATAAGTAAGGCTATTTCAGTTTTTAAATCTGAAATAATTGACATTTTTCTCAAAAATGAGCATTGAGCAAGAGTTTGTTCATAGCAAAGCAAGAAGGAGATTAAAATAGTAATATTAACAACTGTAAAATAACAACGATGATAATGATAATTATAATCAAACAAATTAATGGCACAATTCCACAAACAGTAAACATAGATTTTTTTTTTTATATTTCAAATAAAAATGTTCCGTTCTTTCTTCTTCTTTCTAGTTATTTTCAAAGATAACTTCACAATCACAGCCAGCAGAAATATTGTGGATTTTACGTGTTAAGAGCCACTCTGTCTTGGGACCGTATGATTTTTGTTACCTTGTTTCACCCCATGTTTGAACTTTCACTAAATATATAAAAATTAATATATAAAAATTAATAAATAATCATATGATCGCAAGGCAAGTTAAAAAAAAGAAAACAACAAACATTTAAAAAAAAAAAAAAAACGGTTACGGTAAGAAAAATATCAGGTCTGAACTTTCAACACAAAGCTATAACACAGAAATCAAACTAACCATTATTTTTTAATAATATTATCTGAAAAAGTAAATTAAATTTGAAGGTCCAAATTGTATTCTGAAGATCTGTATCTTTCATTACTTTGAGTTGCAAACAGTGGCCCTCTTACAATGGTTTTTCTAAGACCATTGGCAACTATTTGTTGTTACATATTGATTTTCAATCAAGTACTCTTGCACAATCACTCAACTGTATGTTGTCGGGTGTGAGGAACTAAGTGCTTTGAATTTTGATCTTGATCTACTAGCAATGGCCACAAACAATGCTCCCATCCTGAGCATAGGCAAATCTACTGTACTTCTCATTTCACTGTTATCATACAGGACTTGTATCACATTAAAAATCAATAAAAAAAATCGCCATCAGCTTAGTGAGCTCAGCCAGAGTTGACAGTTCATAAGTCAAAAGTAAAGACTTTGGTGACGACAAAAAGTTGGAAGTTTGACATCCCTGTCTGTTACTTTCAGAAACCTTTCAGTAGGGATGAGGAAAAGACCAATTAGAAGAGAAATGTGCACACATGAATACACCCACAATACACAATGGATGCAACAACAAGAGGAAAAGAGGAGAGAGGGGCAAGACAGCTTGATAGACCAGCTGGAGGAAACAATAACAAAAAAAAAATGTATATCACAGTTCAAAAATGTTTTGGCCAAATACATACATCCTGCATGTAGGATGATGAGTTATATATGTGTAGTAAGGTGACTACAGGCAAAAATTTAATATCACAAAATACATCAAAAGCAAAAAAAAAAATTATTACAAAGGACAAATAGCAAAGCCATTCAGCTGACTAAGATCAAGACTGGTCACATTTATTCAGTCTAAAAAAACTACATAGCAGTGCGTTCTCTGTGCTGCTGGTTGGAGACAGGAAACCTACACGGTATTCATGGAGGACGTGGGAAATAATGGCAATTTCATCATTTGGTACTGTATAAAATTTTGATGATGTCAGACTATCTGTGAGGAAATTTCTTTTTCCCTTTTCTTAATATTTTATGATTATTATAACTTTGTTTGTCTTAAGAATGTTTCTTTCTTTTTTTAAATGGTGCATTTTTTAGGCACTCTTATTTGCAAAGCACTAAATAAAGATCTGCTTTATTGTAAAGGAAAGTAGATCACAATTATACCTAAGAAGGATCAAATGATTTGTTGAAATTTCTCACCCAAGGGTGTCCTTAAATTTATCATGCTCATCGCTCCAGCTATATAATATATTTCACCTTTTTCTATTTCTGAATTCACAGCCATAAAACCATTATGATCAATCTTTGATCCTACAGATTTCTCATCATATGAAAACCAATGCTAAGCACTGAGAAAGGTAGCTGAGGAACTAATAAGGATAATTACAATGTGTCTACTAAACTCATTGAAAGCCACAAATGACCACAGCAGTGACATCATTTATAAACCTGACTGGCTTTGTCTTACCTCTAAAAAAAAAAAAAAAGGAAAAACTAACACCAAACTGACAATTTTTCAAATTAGAAAGCATAAACTGATGGAGTTAAAATCAAGTATTAGACAAAAATAATAACTGTCAGAAAGGCATGTTGCAGAATTTACAGTACTAAGAGGTATCAAGAAATTGATATCGGTATAATTACATACATTCACCACTGCATTATCTTCTGCAATATTTGCTGGACAAGAGAAACGATGCACAGTGAATTGGATATGCTCGCATTTTTCATTTAACTAAACTCAATTCTTCTACTCTGTTTGTTCTATAGTACAGATATGATTTGCAGCCATAAAAATAAACACAAATAAATAAAAGATGCAACACAAATTTCCTGAGCCAAACTGATACAAGCCAAGGAATTTTGTGCTCATGAGTGAAAAAAAAAAAAAAATATTCGCAAGCATCTTCTTCAATTCTTTAAGATTACCCCTTCCTTCTAGCAGAATGAGCATCCACGAGATGTGAAAGGCTGGTAAAGATCAGAACAAATGGAAAGCTACCCTATCTGTGGCCCTCACTACAAAAGCCAATACTGCATCCAGTGATGCCAATTGATTATATCCTCCCTTCCTTTCCTCAGCCAATTTACTGCAATGATGATGGTAATGGATTTGCAACAAAACAACTCTGACAATCTAATTAATATAATTATAGGAAATAGATGTGAAAGGGATGATTATGATATGGGTTTATTGCACAAAACACTGTCAGATTAGTTTAAACAAGGGTACTTTGAGTGAAAAAATACATATCTTGGTGGTAGTGTTATATAAGCTTTAGAGCATACCCCCATTTTTTTAATGAAAAACTAGTGGTCAAAACTGTTGATCCAAGTTATCCTTTGCAGTCACAAAAAACAGCCTGTCAATGTTATGTAACGAGACCACTGGGACAAATATTTGAGTTCAGCTCATTTCCCAATAATTTTTTTTTTTTTTTAGACAAAAAAAAAAAAAAAAGATAAATGGAATGTTTATTACAACACTTTTTCTTTCAAAATAATTCACAAATCACTTTTTATCTTAGATTGCCATTTCTTCTACATCAATTGAGACTAAGAAATGGTTGTTTTCTTCTTGTTTGAACTAAAATGCTCCTTGATTTTCTGTGATGAAAATAAAATGAGGTGAAAGAAAAAAAAAAAATAACTATGTAATTTCAGTGTAAATGAGAAATGTTGATCACATAATGCATTTTAATAATGAATAATATTGTCCAGGTATGACTATGAGTATCTATTTACAACTGGCAATGGAGACATGATGTGTTAAAATGATATCCACAATGTCAGTAACTGCTAATCACCTAAAAGATCTTTCCACATGGCAAAAGAGTAGCAAAAGATGAACAAAGCCCAAAACAAACACTGTCAGTGACATTGTTTCATGAGAAATTTTATCAGGGATGTCAAACTGTTTTCACACACACAAAAAAGTGGGCCGAGTAACATACACATTAAAAAAAATCTAAGGTTTTTATGTTTGCTAGACGTTTTCATAGTTTTGAGAGAAATTTGCCAAGTTTTAACAAGATTCTGGGATGGGACAGTAAAATTAGTGGAAATTCAAGGAACTAAAAAGATCTCACAGGCAGTGCCGTCATCATAATCATCATGTGTAATTAGATTAGATTTGGATCTATTTCTTAGATCCTAATCTATTTCCCAGATCTAGAATCTCTAGATCATGAACAGCTGCCCTCCTACACTAGTCTTTCTACAATCATGGATAAATTATGTGTTATTGTCAGTACTCTGGTATGCTGACTTTCTATCAACAGCTCTCATGCAATCACTCAACTGCATGTGGATAAGTGTGAGGAATAAAACACTACGAACTTTGATCTCTATCTTCGAATAGCTGCCGAACAACAGTCCAACAATCGCCTGAGGAACGAGGTTAACTCTTTCGTACTTCTAGTTTTATTGTCATCGTGTAAAATTTGTATGCAAATTATTATAAAAACTGTGATAGTCTCATGGATTCAGTAAAACTAAAAGTCAGTAGTTGATCAGCCAAAAGTAGGAAAGTTGGTGGCAATCAAAAAGTCGGAATTCTGACTAAAGCCATAAGTTTGACACCCCTGTTCTATGCATTTCATTTCAGTTCCTCGGAACACCTGATATTAAAAAATATTTTTGACTGAAAAAACAGTCCAGAAGCCATTTAACTCCTGTTTCACTGGAGGCTAGAGGTAAAAACATTTTACCTGATTTAGAAAAAAAAAAAAAAAAATTCTTTTTAAAATGTAGATCCTACAGCAAAAATGGTTTAATAACTATTTCATCAAAGATTCAACTCTAATAGGAAATAATAATTTTTTCTCAGTTGTTTGTAATAAATTATTTATGCAAAGATTAAATGTTCATTTCTCAAGCTGAATCAGTCAGCTAACAAATCTTGACTTACAAATTTAAAAATAAAAAAATAAATAAATAAATAAAAAAAAAAATATGTGTAATAATAAATAAATAAAGTGTGAGTGACAGTGTTGTGGTCCTTACTTTGAATGCTGCCAGGCAGATCACTCCATTCCCTAGAAGGTATGATATCCATGACTATTTTGTCACCAATAGGAAGCATGCTAGCTCTGAAAGTGTCTATTATCTGATAGTAACAATATACTGTTATATCAAGAGAACAGAAAAGTATCTCTTTCAACTCATTTTTCTGGACCTTACCCAAATGTGTTTTGGCACAGGTTGCAGAGAACATGCTGGACAGGCTATGTATAAAATGAATGAATGATTGATCAAGTGAGCCATCAATTTCTTTACGGAAGAAGCAAAAACCTAACTGTCCAGCTGTTTTCATGAAGATATAATATATTTCACCGATCTGCAGATTCTATTTATGCCTATGCAAAAAAAAAAAAAAAAAGTTACACTGACAGAATTCTATGAATAATAAAAAAATATTTACAAAACTAAAAATATGAAATAACCATAATTTAACTTTTATGCGACAAGGGAAATACAAAATTATGACAAATATTCACAAGACATACATCTTGTTTTATAAATACATACTTTACAGCATAATTCACTTAAATCAGATCTGATATAAGCCCATCTAACAAACTGCACTTCTGGGTATATGAAGTCCAATTTCTCTACTCCTGATAAATCTTCACTTCATGGTACAAGTCTAGCATCAGTCTTTCATGTACTTATGTGACTTTTTTAGACTCCTTTGAAACAGACATAGCTTTTCAAAAACAAATTTCTATTGTCAAAGATGGGTATTGGCTTTCCTATACCACTTTCTCACATTTTTCTTTTTTTTCATTAAAAAATGTTCAGATATTCTTTTTTTTTTCCCCCCCTAAATAAAGAAATATTTTCCTGACAAGATCTGGCCTGAATTTGCAACAAAGCATCTAAGATTAAGCAAAAAAAAAAAAAAAAAGAAAGTCATATGAGTGACAAAGTACTGTCAACATGACATTTTTGCACAGTACCATCTTATTAACAACATAATGCCCACCACAGGTACCACTGTTCAAATTTGCAAGTAACAATTTTCTGACCATGCACATACAAATCTACCTGTGATCAGAATCATACCACAACATAAACTAACCGAGAAATCAGCTTGAAACACACACTAAACTATCAGGCTCAAACCCCACTGGCCTACCGAGACACTGGCAATGAAGCTGGGGCCTGAAGAAGGAATGCTCTTGATCTACACATCACACTTTCCTCAAATTTGTCCATTCATTACTTGTAACCCCCCCCACAATGACATTTAACAAAAACAAGCAACATATTTTAAAGCTGTAATGTTTTTCAAAAGCACATTCAATATGTGCTTGAATAACTCTTAGCATCATTCTGTCTTCTCCATCTCTGAAGATATTCAAATATAACATTAACATGGGTGAAATATCACCAGACTAAAAAAGAAAAAGCTCTAACAATGTGATTAAAAAGATATATGCCATTATCTATGTTTGTCATTTCTATCATCTCGTTAAGTTGTATTCTGTATCAGAAGTGCTGTTTCTTTGTTGCCCTTGACTTTATTTCTTCATGGGTTTTCCAGGTTTGGGAGCAAGTTTCTTCTTCTTAGCCATAGACTTGACCTTTGACTCCTGACCCAGGACACTAGCCAACCACCTGCAACGAGCCAGAGCAACACAGATGATTGGATTGGGGTACCATCTTGTTCTACGGGCACAAACTTACTGCGGGAAATTTTAACTTAGGAAAGGAACTAGACCATGTGCAAAATGAATATGAAAATGTTACATTATCCTGATTTTTTCCCCTTTTTTTTTTTTTTAAACATAAAAGACAATACTCAGTTCCGTGAAAATATAACTGAGAAATTTATTAATTTCTTTAAAAAAAAAAAAGATGAACTGCATAAAAATAATAAAGCCAGGAAATTTTGAAGAGAAAAAAAATAAATAAATAAATAAAAAATAAATGATGAACACATTTTGCATGCTAGAGATCTGGAACTTTTTTTTTTTTTTTTAAAATCAGATGAAAAAAAAAGAAGACAGAAATAATAAAGAAGTAAATAAAAAAGAAAGAAATGAAAAGCTGTTATTAGAACTAATGATCTGGATAAACTAAATGATCCGAAAAATATCTAGTGGAGTGGGATGAAGGAAGAGAAGGGCTCTGGCTGGCTCTGCAGGTGGTGGCTGCTTGTGTCCTGTGCACACATATGCAAGTTTCCAAACGTAAACACAAAGGCATACAAAATCACAATGAAAGTCTGTCTTAAATACAGGGATGTCAATCTCTCTTCATGAAAAAATAGGAAAAGTGCCTGGCATATTCTTTAGCAACACGTGAAATTGAAGTCCGTTGATAGTATAATACCAGATTTGGGACCAAAGGAGAAATTACTGACAGCCAAAAAGTAGGAAATCCTACTAAAGTAGGAAATTATACATCCCTGTAAATATTACAACTGCTACGATTATGAGCAAACTTGCAAATTCCACCATTCAGAAGCCAAACTGTCCTTGCATGCCAAACTCACCAACAGTTAACTTTGTAACTCCACAAAGGTGCCATTTTCTCAAAACAATGGTCTAATATGTCACAAGTAGGCGTTCGAAGGTTTTGATCTTATCACAATACCTAGCTCCAACTTATGTCAGTGCAACAAATTCAAGTCAAAGTTCAAGGGATGTCAAACTGTCTTTATGAAAAAGTCGCCAAATTCTCCAGGATCAATAGGCGCAGTCCACTTATGTGATAATTAAGACACAAACACTAAGCCCACCAGTGCTATGCTAGCGAGCATTTGTGTGTTTTCACTGGAATTTGGGCTAGCAAATGGCTTTAACTATAAAAAAAATTGTTACGTGGAAAAATAAACTTATTCTATCTACACAAATCTGTCATGGAATGATGCTGTGCCTACTCTGTCTAAATCTAGATTGTACTCAGAGATGACTCTTTTTTTGCATCGGTCTTCTTTTATCTTCTTTCAGGCATTGTCAGATTGTTCTTTTTTGTCAAGAGACAAAGGTGCTGACATTCAATCAACAACTCTCAAGCAAACAGCTTCATCATGATTGAGGAAAAGCGCTACAAACCTAGTTTTCTACAATGAAATGAAGCCTTTTAAAGAGAGGCTTGACTGGCATCTACAAGATGCAGGGAAGTACCATCTTTGTGTTTGTTGTGCAAGATGTATATCACATTAAAAACAACTGGTTATGGTCGTTTGACGGACTAGCCAAAAAAAAAAAAAGTCAGTCCATATGATCAGAAAGTCTGATTTCTTACTGAAATTGAAAATTTGACATCCTGAACCACACACAAAGCCTAGTTCTAATCGGATACGTGAAGGGATCTTATCCATGTTTTGACTTTTAGGTTGTTTTTAAAAGCTAAGAGTAACTATCTGATAAAAGATTTAGATGAAGAAAAATAGAGGAATATTTTACACATACATTCTCAACCAGACACACTCATATTATGATGTCCTTAAAAAAATAAACATTATTAAGTCATTTTGTCCACAACTACTCCCTAGTTACTTCAAGTCATTTTACTACTTTTTTTTCTAGGATTCACCAGAATATTCCATGTGAGGTCTCAACATTATGTTACAAAATAAGGACAAAATAAAAAACAAAGGAAGAAAAAGAATAAATAAACAAAAAATTACATTGCTTTCTCATATTACTTTCTTTTTTTTTGTAAATGCCATCTTCCTCAAACAAAAAAATTTTTTTTAAAAAGTGGGCAATGACCGAGGCGATGAGGATTTCATTGACACACTACAAGCTTTCCCACCTAGAGCTTATTAACCTGAGATGTTTCCGTGTGGGGGAGAATGCCTACTATCAAGTCACTTCTCTTTTAATGGGTAAATTCATTCTGTCTGCTGAAAGAATTGGTAGAAAACTGTAAAGAGTTGTTCAGACTAGACAAAGAAACAGCAGGAAAAAAATTATGAAACCTTGTTGCAACATCAAAGCTGAGGCAAAATGGCCTGTTGGTCATAAAAATATACTCCAAGCTTTCAATAGTTTCTGTTAAAATCCAAGTTATGGCCCATGCCACAACATGTTCAACCATAACTCATAAATTCACTCACTCTCACATACACAAATGTTATCTTTGTCACACATACAATATAGCAATATGGATAACTGTGAACAACCCTGGCACAAATACCTTTGAAAGAAGACACAAAGCAACCACCTACCTGCTTGAAGCCAAGAACCAAGGAGAGAATAGGAAATAGGGTCAAGTTCTTTAAAAACTGATAGACTGAACGTGAAAGTTGGAAAGACATGACTGCATGCTAATGGCAGATGATCAGGACAGATTCATATCTCAACGCTAACCTCTGTGTGACGACTTTGTATGTTAAACCAAAATTGGCTAGAATATCAACAAAAAGGTGAAATGTAATGTAAAAATCAACCGATTGCAAACTTACAATCAAAGAAATTTGATAAAACATCAGTTAAAGAAAATATCTGCTGATCACTTCAATGTTCCTAAAATAAAAGACAAACTAGTTTCCTTCCCAAGATCTTAGACTGAGGGAGGCTTCTGAGGTAGCCAATTTTTAAAAAAAAAAATTTAGTAGGAATGATGTTAGTTACAGAGGTAATATATATAGTGCTTTCTATTACACCCAACCCCTTACCTTGACACTACAGTGTGTAGACTTTTTCCTATCTCCTTAGCCTGGCCATTTTCATTCCTTCCCTCCACATCAGCACTATCCCATCAATCTATGCAGTCCCACCTATCCAAGCAATGAATCGCAATGCATCAGACCTTTTTCATCTCCACCCCTGGTAAACTTGATCATCTTTTCTTCTCCCTGATATAACCAACTATCTAGAGAGCACTGCATACATTACAAGAGAGGTTTAACTCACTGTCTCTGTGTCTCCACTTGACTTCGTTTATAGGCTTCTACCGTCTGGGCAGGAACCAGAGCTGACAACTCTAATGCATCTCTCATCTTCCGTAATATTTCAAAGTTCTCCTTCCCCCTCACCTGCAAACAGAAATTGACAAATGATAATTTTGTTCAAGACAATTTGAGTGCATTTCATATCTTGCTCAGAAGAAAAAGTGGGCTGCAAATTTCCTCCAGGAACAAAACCTAATAATTACAATGCTGCATTAGTGAATGGTTTTATGAACTTTTAGAAAAGAACTGAATTATGGCAGGTACAGTGGGTATCAAAACTCAAAATTTCCATGAAAATAACCCCATAGTCCACTCCAGAGCATCTGAGGTTAGTGGTTTGAATACCAGTGGCAGTGATTCCAAAACAGAGTGCATGTCAATGAGAATGGCATGGCGTATTTAACTTGAGGTAAAGGCCAGACTGATATGGAACAACTGTTTCAAGAAGTAAGGTATGTACAATTGTAATAAGTAAAATGTAAATTTACCGGTAAGTTGAAAATTTCACTGTCATCACCAAGTTTCCTTTTCTTGGCCACACTTATCAGTTCTGTCCCAATTGTCATTTTAGAGCCCTGTCCTGTGGCACCTGAGGAAAAGATATGAGCAGAAGAACACATGTAGATCACTCCAATGATAACAGCACACATTTATATCTCTTTCAGCATGTAATTCAAAGGAACTCAACCCACACTTTGAAATAAAACAATACCGAAGACATAAAGTTTTTTTTTCCCTTATGCTTAGCACAGTATATCACCCTTAACCCTATGAATGTTTCAGAGCTGAAGTACAGCGGTTTCTTATTCATGTTCAAGAAATGGTGGCATATATGACTATGTATATAATTGTAAGACCTGTATAGCACTTTCTTATTACATTGTCTTGTATATTGGTTGAAGGTAAGTCAAACAAAAAGTGGTGAGCCAGTCTGACCAAATCTGTCCATTATCATTTCTTGGGATTAGATCTGCATGAATTTGAAGAATACCATGGTGAACATGAATTATCTAAAGACAAAATATAACAAATGCTACAATATTTTTTTACTTTCTCATACATACAATGACCAACAAAGTAATATCTTAACTCTAAAAAACATCAAATAAAAACAAAAAAAAAAAAAAAAACAAACAAACAAAAAAACATTATCAACAGTCATGTCTGGTTTTTCCATTCTTTGTTTCAATCCAAGTTTCTAAGCAAATCAGTTTCTAAGAACAACAGCAATGACAGAGATGACAGAAACAGTGCCACATGACCTCTGAAAATTACCTTTCTTGACTGGAAGCCCTTTGATTGCTGGCTGTGCTGCTCGTTCATCAGCTTTTCTGTCACGACCAGGGCAAGCACAGATTCTGACTTCCACTGCTCGACGGCCTAACACCTGCCCATCTTTTTCTAGCGTGAACACTATCTGGAGAGGTCTGCGGTTGGGGCCTCCCACACAAGAACCCAAGCACATAAACTGAAACAGATTTGTCACCCATTCTGCTCCAGCTTGTGGGGTCTCATGGGGAATCACCACGCTCTGGCGACTTGTGTAGGAATCCTGCTCATATTTTGCCAGCTTATGCTCACAGCGCACCAGATGGGTAGGGGCTGGGTGCTTCTCATTGTTTTCTTTGGATACCGCATGATTTGGGCATCGCTTGACCACTTCCTGGACATGCTCAGGCTTCATGAATATTGGCATGGCACGGATGAGACTACCCAATGGAGCCTGACTCTTCGTTTTGAATCGTACAGGACAGGTAGTGGCCATTCTCACATATAACTTCTTCAAGCTTTCTGAATACTGTGAAACAAAGATAATGACGATGCAATGATTCATTTCTTGGGTAACATCTCTCTCTCTACTTCTGCACGTAAAACTTAAGTTAATTAAACTACTGGCCACTTTAGGCAGCAACATGATGTGTTCTACTCAATATTTCTAGTCCCAACCTGCCTTATATTTTCATTGAAATTGACTGAATTGTTATTTTATTTCTGACAAAATTTAAGTTGATAAAGTAATTGCTGTAGGTAGTGTGTCACAAGTGATAAAAATCAGATATACAATTTTTCAGCGCACTAAAATGTATGCATGTATCGTTGATTACCATAGCTGTCTACTTTAATGTCTATAGACATTCAAATAAACTATAGACATGTCTATAGACATTCAAATAAGCCATGTTGTCAATGGCAATAAATCTCTAGTTTGCACATAAGCTAATGGCCATAACAAAGACCACTTACTGTCCAAGTTGTTGATTTTGTCTCCTTGCTTGGCTGAGCAAAACTGATCTCGAATCCATAGTCTCCGGCATAGTCGGTGCTGAAATGTAAGACACATAATGGTCAGTGGCTACAATCACACCACAGAACGAAAATCTACATTTCATAAGGCTGTCACCGGGTGGAAGGATAATAAATTTTCCTTTAAAATGGCATCCACTTCAGATTTCTTAAGAATTTCAAATACACCAACTTATGACACTCTACCTTGGTAACCTACTTAAAATGAATGTTCTCAAAAATAATTCCCATTATACCTGCACACCTACAAAAGATTTTAGGAATATAAAATTTACTATTTACAACTGCTGCTAAAACTAAGGCAGTGGGTGTTTTGAGTCATACATTCTGAAGTACCTCCTATCCATAATTTGATCTAGATCTTTCTATCCATGAGGAAGCCATTTTATACAGAGTGATAAAATTAAGGCTTCTCCAATTAAAGTGTACTTCATATATCCTGTTTGGCTAGGATGATATTTATATTTCTCTATAATGACTTCTAAACAATCAGTACTCACTTTGATGGCACTGTTGGCATGTGTGAGGTGGCAGTGTGTGGTGAGTAGGAATGAGGTGAAGTAATAGCCTGTGGAGAAAAGAGACAGTCAATGAAATAAATAGCTGTGCCTGCCCCAACAACTGTATGGCATCTGTTAATTGAATCTGCAGCATAGGACAAAAAGTTGTATCTTCACCACTGGCTGCTCTTGGCCCAACCTTCACCCATGAAGTGTAGGACAATAATTCCAATTAGTTGTCTGTTTCTAAAATGAACTGTTACTGCAGAGTAATGTGGCTGGCATAGGAACAACCAAACTATTCACAGAAAATAACAGAGTGCAGTGCAGACTACATGAAACCAGTGCAATGAAATGAAAAGTAAACATTGATTACAAAGGACTGCTGTTGAACAGACATATAGCAATTACTATATAACCTTATAGGCTTTAGAAAGGATAGGGACTACAGCCCAAAAGATAAAACTCATCATGTGGAGAAATAAAGACAGGGGCTTGGCTTGTCGCAAGGACTAAGAGAAAATATATTCATAAAACACATGGTAAATAATCACAAGACTTACATCATCATATGGACTGGATGCAGTGCTGCCTATAATGTTGGTTTGGGAATCAGGGCTCATACCAGATGGACTGGTACTGTTGAGGAGTGGATTCAACTGCAAGAAAGCAAAAAGAAAAGTTTTTCAAATTTTCACAAGGCATAATTAAATTTTCGCAAATTCATTATGGCAGGATGGAACTTTGAAATCTCTCTTTGCAGGCTCATTTTGAAACATGCCCCCTATCAAGTTTATTAATAAATAAAGGAGCAATGTGATCAATATTAGTAGTTCTGATAAAAATCATGCTAAGTGTACTTGATGATAACTGGTGAGCCTCAGCTCCGCACAGAGAATTGTCTCATTTTGAAAACTGATTGTGTGTCATAATCCATCATCTTACTGCAAAGGAAATAGATCTAGATATATGGAAATATTAGACAGAAAAATACTTCACACGCCCAGCTTGCTGAGGGTGAATGAATGTTTGAATAAAAAAAAAACAAAAAAACATGCACACTGTAAGTCATCATCTTGAGATACAAAGCCTTCATCTTGATGTTTTGAGTCATATGGACTGGATTCTTATCCCAAATTGAAAAAGTGCACTATATAACACTCGAACATGAACATAACTAGATCTACATGTGACAACAATGTACAAGAACGACATAACCACACTGTCTGCACACAAGTCGAGGGCCAAAGTGTGGAAACTGTAAGCACCCATCCAACCTCCCACCATAAAATGTAAATGTATATAATGGAAAACTAAGTACATGAATTTGGGGGGATGGACTAAAGGTGACGACTATTTGACATAGAGAAAATTGAGAGAACAGCAACAATTATAATAACTTTTGTCCTGTAGCCAGAGAAAGCAAGCAATAGCCACATTCACTGATTCAAAACTTCCTCACACTCTACGCCCTTCCACAACAGCTTGGGTGGAACCATGCCAATCTTTGTGACAAACCATGCAAATCTTTACAACAAATCATGCAAATCTTTATGACCCATGTTGAGCATCTCAATCATAGTTGGGTAGACAAAGAACTCAAATATCTCTTTTCATGAACTTGTAACCATTCTCACATCAGTCTTTGTGAATCTTCAGTGAACTAAAGATGGTAAATTTACCCTAGACTGACACAGGCCCTTTAATCTAGTCTATTGATTTCTTTCGTTCAATGACCAGAAACAAACCAGGGCTTAGTTCTACACGACCGACTACACTAAAGCTTCTCATGGAACACAGACACTGAACATTTTCTTGCTCTTTATAATCGAGTGATTTTTGTACAAATTCCTCATGGAAATATAAAATATTAACTTTAAGCCTTCTCCTAATATCCCTTCTGTCCAGTTTTCAATCTAGAGGCTGAAATATTAATATAATTTTTTCTTTTGCTCTCTTGGTTCTACAATAAGCTCAACTGAGTGTGTGTTTGTATGTGTGTGTGTGTTGTGGGGGGGGGGGGGGGGGGGGAGAAACAAAA
>JBCAUA010011157.1:0-13130 GCA_038406235.1 Peronia verruculata | reverse complement strand
GGAAAAGAAAAAAAAAAAAAAAAAAACAAAAAAAAAAAAAAACACGACTCTTATGCAAAGAATTTTTGAGGATTTTTCATGATGTAAATTTCAAGCATTTAGAGCAAAAGTGATTTTTTCCTCATTTAATGTTGCTCAACACCTCTCATTTCTGGCAAAAGGAGGTAACAAGGTTGGTCAAACCGATCATTCATTAAAATACATGGACTGTTACTCCCTATGTCGTCTTGCCTTTTTAGATAGCGTTGTTACAATACTATACGTGGTGTTTTTACCATGTAAATGTGAACGTATCTTATATAATAATATTTACTGTATTTGTCAACTGCGAATGGAAGTTTCATTTGAGGACAAAGTTTGTCTTGTTTTATCTTGTGCTATCTTAATAACTATCTGAACAATAATTGCTCGCAAAGTGTTAACGAGGTGTTTTCGAGGTACCGTACTACAACTTATGCCCAAGGAACAATAGAAAGGAAAGCAAAAACAGCAAAACAAAACAACAACAACAACAACAAAATAAATAAAAAAATAGCAAAACAAACAAAAATAAAAGAGGTGGACAGAAGAAAAGAGAGATCGATTATATTATGGAATGAATTAAGACAATATTTGCGAAAACTCGGCCAAGGTCTCGACAGATGGAGAAGATTGTTTTACAGCTCGGCAGGAGACGCTCATGAGCCTAAACAGGAGTTAAGGGTTGTAAAAATGAAGAAGAATATTAGGACCAGATCGCTACAGTGTGTGCTGTGTTGGAAAGGATCTCCATTGTAAAGCAAGATTATCTAGTCCTTGCCAATCGGTCTTATAGTACCTTGAGGGTTAAACAAAGGGAGTGCTCATTACCATTAGGCCGCAAACACAGTGCATCTGTGTCTAACTCTCGCACTGCAGCCGCATGTAGTTATGTTGCGAGCTCGCAACACGCAAAATAGCGCAGGAGGGTATAACAAAAAACGTGAGCTGACCGCGTGGTCAAACCCAGACGCAATGCAGCCCGCGGCAATGAAATGAGTTTGGCCTATAACATTACGCGGCTGTCTATACTTAGACAGAGACACAGATGCACTGTGGCTACGGCCTTACGCGATCGTTTGCGAGATTCAGAACAAGTCGATAACAGTGGCTAGAATGTTTTAGCGTGACCCACCTTGTACAGCTTTGTGACGCTAAAGGGTGTCATGCAGATGAAATAGGCCAGTACAACTATCAGCAACGACTTCACCGCTTTGCTGCTAGCGCTGTAGTTTTTTCTGTTGACCCTGTTTTGGCTGTTATCTGTTGGTGCCTGTATTTGTCCTCTCTCTTCCTGTATTTGTCCGCGGTTGGCAGCGTCTACCTGAGGAGTCAATGCTGTTCTTGAGTTTGTCCGCTTATTTGAGTTTGTAGTTAATTCTGTTTGCTGGGATGAGTCTGTATGCTCGGCTAATGCTGTAGTTATAGTTACCTGGTCAGTCAGTGGTGAGGTTAAGTTTGTTTGCTGAGTTAATGCTGTGGTTGAGTCTGTCTGGTGACTTAAGCCGGGAGTTAAGTCTGGCTGCAGACTTGAAGCTGTCTGCCAAGACTTTTGTCTCACGCTTGGATCAGTGGATGGATCGAGGTCTTGTTGTGACTCAGGGTTCAGAAGATGGTCAGTGGTGTTTTGCCTGGTCATCGTTCCAAGTGAAGGCCCCTCACCCCTCTCTGCTTTGTCCTCGTTTTGTGACAATTGTGAACCACAAGTGAACCCTAACCCAGATGGTGAGGAACAAGAAGGCTGGCTCTCTGGAGGACTTCCCTCGGTGAGCCAGATAGAGTGTCCCAAATCTGCGAGAGACAAAGGGCATAAACTCGCCTCATTTGTCTTCGAGTCCTCTTCGGTGTCCTCCTTCTGTTGTGCCTCTATTTCTTGTGTCACCTGGGAGTCTGTGTTATGAGTAAACGTTTCTGCACTCGCTTTCTGTCCATCAGTGGGTGAACTTTGGTCTGTTGCCACACCTGATGTATTCTCGGGAACATTGCATATTGACTCATCCATGCAACCTTTTTGCTCATTCTCACCGATATCTTGCTGGTATGGATGCTCATACAAGTTCTCTTTGCTGTCCTTCATAGCTAAATCGCATGACTGTATCTCCCGGTCATGGGCAGCTTGACCATCGGTCATTTCGTCACATTGATTGTTGTCCAGTTTCTCTGGAGGCAATACTGCATGGGTAGGCATTACTTTGGTATTTTGACTATCTACATCACGGTCAGTTTCCAGAGAGATCTGTTCCTCAATGTCTTCGTGGACCCTCGTCAAATCGGCAGACTGACCGTTGGTCATCGGTGCTGAAGGCACCACATCAGGGGCGGGCATGATTTTGTTGCTGTGACCATTCACTACTCGATTAGGGTCTAAATAGGTCAGAGTCATGCCATCAGTCGGAGACTGCCCGTTAAAGATCGAGGCACCTTTGTGATCCGGTGAGTTAGCAAGTGTGGGCATTTGTTGACCACCTGGAATATCAGTCACGTCCGAGATGGACCGGTCAGCACGAGAGGGCAGGGGTAGGTGAGGACGTGGCGATTGAGGATAGACGTTATTGTGTTTCTTGGCCACTTTCATCACCTGGCAAATATAGACAGACAAACGTATTTATTTGATCATGTGAAATACCAAAGTGGCATCTTATAGCAGTGCTCTATAGAACAGTACTAGACCATGAATCAGCAGCGCTGAGGCATCACGTAATCTTGTTTAGTTAAGGCCATGGAGTCAGTAATGTTTCTTCTAGACCAGAAGGCCGAGAGAAAGTCGAGCCAAATGCTAACTTGGGGTCACATTTTGAGAATATGGTTTATGTCCCTGGTGTTTATTTGATAGAGTTGGTCTTGACATAGGCCTCATTGTTAATTGACAAGATCTATCACATATAAGCAGTAGACGTATGCATGTTATCATTCTATAACAAGATGTGTAATTGGGTCTCAGAAATATAATAGAAAAAAAAATGTATCGTCTTGGAATTTTAGCTGATATTGTTCGAGAGTTACTGTAGAAATACGATGTATCAGTAGATAAACTTTCGTCATGAAAGTTTGAATCCGAAGTTACTTTGGGCAGAAAAGTGCTGGAATACAGATATTTTGTTACCAGCTCTTTGTGACAGTAACGTGTTAGATGGATAGACGGAGTCAGTATGATATAATTTATCGTCCAGTGCCTTTCTTTTCACCCACCCCACGTCCGCTTATCCCGCCCTTTCTCTCTCCCCCGACCACGCCAACCCGACAACCAGGAACCTAAGTAGCTCTGTTATAGCCTCACTTCATTGTTTCGACATTATTTTCTGTTTTACTTTAAATCACATGCCCGTGAATTAGCCGCGCCATCCAGATTGAATAATCTCTAAACATCATTTCCATCAACTTTTAATGCGGACATGCATATACTACAAGATCATAAGATCTGCAAGTCACAGACATCTTGAGTTTGGCTTAATAGTCGCAGGTGCCGTTGAACATTCTCTCTCTCTCTGTCTGTCTGTCTGTCTCTCTCTCTCTCTCTCTCCCTCCCTCCCTCTCGATTTAGTTAAAAAAAACAAAAAAACAATAATGCACGTTAAAGCACGTTGGTGTTAAAGTTAGCGACATCTTACCTTGGTGTAAGCAACAACCAGAACAACGCCTGGAATCAAGAAACATAGGATGAAAGCGACGATGACGTAGATGAGTGTGTGTTTATCGTCTGCGTGCCAGACGATGGCGCAGACGATCTCCCAATAGTCGTACTCGACCCAGTGCGCCAGAATGGGCGCCAGACCGAAACACAGGCCCTGGAACCAGGCGTAGGCCAGCAACAAGTAGATCTTCTTTCGGGTGACACGTATCTGGTAATGCAGGGCGTGGATCACGGCCATGTAGCGGTCCAGAGAGATGAAACAGAGAGTGAGCATGGAGACGATGATGAGGGTGTAGTTGAGGCCACATACTATATCGCACCATATGGACCCCAGATGCCAGTGGTTGGCGGCCAGAGCCTGCAGGGAACTGCCCATCACCACAACAGCACTGGTCATGTCGGTCACGCTCAAGTTGATGATGAAGAGGTTGGCTTTTTCTTCTCGCAGGCGATGATTCATCCGGATACAGACAATGACCAGTAAGTTCCCCAACAGTGAAGTCAGAAGAATGATTAACAAGATCGTTGACCACACGATTATTTCAAATGTTGACCGTTCTACAGTTGATTGATTACCCGAGCTAGATATTGTTATCAGGCCAACAGACATATTCAGATGTATACTACTAGGAGTCGCTGGAATCATAAGCTCTTCCAAACAGGTCTTGTTACACGAAGTCATTGTGGTCATGTTACTGGAACTGCCCTAGGAAAGACCGTTTCAGCAGATCAACGCAAACAGATAACCGGCTAGTGAACTACGAAAGCCACCCGTGTCGTGAAGGTCTGGCATCATCGTGTCAGAAATCCCAGAGTTATGCCAAGCTTTGCCAGGACTCCGCCCCTCTTAGTCCAGAAAGGACGTGCTGATTTACCTTCTGTTATGGAAACATTGTGCTTACGAGGAGGCGAGAGGTAAATCGTGACAAGGACCTTCTTGAGGTAAGAATGAGGAAGATTCTTCAGCAATTAGAAACAGCTAGAGAAAGATCTCCAGTAGAACGTTGATTGACCAGAGTCGACAATGGCTGTTATTATCAGAGCAGAGATCATTGTTACGGTATCTGGCTTTTTACTAACAAGGTACAGAAGTGAATTGTCTGATCGACTTTTCTTATAGAGTAATTATCCTTGTTAGGTCCAGGGAGTCTTTTTCTGCCGGAGGCCATGTTTTGATTTAAGGCAATGGTATCGGGAAACAACTGCGTGAACTTTACAAACTGGAGATCCACTGCTGTGTATGATTGCTACTGGTGTTCGCCTCTTTTGTGTCATAGTAGCCAGCAGTAGTGAAGATGTTTCAGGAGTGCCTAGGTTGGAGATCTACGCTTCATCAACGATACGCTGGAGAGGGCATTGGGTAATAACGATGATGATGCTTATGATGATCTTGCTGATAGTGGCGGGATCTAAGAGGAGATATAGAAATCGTGAAAAGGAATTAAGAATAATAATTCAAGCCACTTTTCTCGTGCTCTGCACACAAATAGCTATGAGTCTTTGAATCTGAAGGCTCACGTCTACCGATAACAACCTCTCTAATACACTCAGACTGTACGCAATAATGGAAACTTAGACAATAGTTATATCCAAAGAGAGTACATGTAATAACAAAAGTAAACACTGCACTTACGAACAAGCACAAATAATTAACACCCATGCTATCACAAAGTAACTAGTGCTCAATCGACTGAAGTAATCAATGTATATTGCGCAGATAAACAAAAGAGGCGCATGCTGACGCCATTGGCTACATACAAACAGACACAAACAGCCTACCTCTAGCATTTTAGCTCAAGTGATGCACACACAAGAGAACACAATAGCTCACACAATTTCAGATCCACATAACAGAATATGGGAAGACAAGACTCGCACGGGAATTAAAACAGGTTAAACTTGAACCAGCATGCAAGACTACACCACAGTCTGTGGACTTCACCGCACAAGTGATAAAACATTCAAGGATTAACTCATGAGTGCCCCTCTAGCATCCTCCGCATGGTTATCTAAGCTAGAACATTTGCATTTGATATCCCATTTTGTGTATTTACCTGGAGTTGTTATCGCCCCTGTGGCGGGGTTTTAATTTCATCAATATCATTTTTAAGAGCAGCTTTACTATGTGATATTTGTAAGGAATGTTTGGATTCTAAGGCTGGAATGAAGCAAAAAGAGAAACTATCTTGGCATTGCACGCTTCAGTGTTTATTGAATTCTCTTTTTTACCGGTGGATCTAGAGTGTGGTAAAACACTGAAATCTGACGCCTCGTTGTTCAGTTCAGTTGATACAAAATAAATACTTATTAAGTAAATACTCTGCCCATGGCAAAGGCTTGAATGAATGTTTTTTCAAGAAGAACAAATAACAATAATAGCAACAGCAGTAACAACAAAACTACGGCATAACTTCCAGCAGTTTCCGCCGGTGCCATATCAGCCTGGTCTTATCGGTGAGTTATAGTTGGGTTTCCAATGTGTTACAGTGTCGGAACTTGAGACTTTAGAAATTTGAGTGATCAGTATTGGACTGTTAAACTATGTTGAGATTCTACTTCTGGAAGTGTAGTTTTTTGGGAGTATTTGTTGAAAGTGTTGGAGTATACAGTGAATAAAGTCTTAGTTTGCTATAGTGAACTTAGTGAAAGAACAGGTCAGTTAGCACCACATTGAAAGAGTGACTGTACTGTCATGGAGTCAAAAAACTTCATGGTTCACAGTATTTCTCAACCTCAAGTTCAAAGGGTCTTGGAAACTTTGCTCATTACACTCTGCATTTAAAATATATCCTGAGTTACATTCAGCCGAGCAATGAGTAGGTACTCTTTAAGACCTAAACTGGTATTTGAACATTTAAAAAACATTACTATAGACATACTTATGCAGGCAATCCAGCAGTTTCTATTGGTACTTATAGACTACAAAAATGCGATCCGGGGATGTTATCGGAAATAACATTTCTGTGGCGCGGATTTTTTGAAGCATCTTGATTTAATGTCAGACATGCATTTGTTTTAGTCAGACCCATGATCGTTGATATATTAGCACGTGATGATATAACACATCTAATGTCCGGTATGATCCTCCATCAGTGCCAGTGCCACTGGTCAGGTCATCCATTTGTCAGCTCCACAAGATTGGCAGCTTATTGATCAGTTTTGACTCCAAGTGGATCGTGTATTCATTATCGTTCATTAACAGCTGAGAGGATTGGCCTCCCCTAACACTGTTGAAGATAGCTAATTCCAGTCCCGGCTGGGGATTCATTACTAAAGGCTTATGTTTGTGTGGGGTTGATATGGTGCACTATGGGACTGGGAGAAAGATGATTCATATGGTCGAGCTACTTATTATACAAATTCCTGCTTGTTGATGTCTTTGAGCTAGTATTATGTATCAACATTCCTCCACCTTCTTCTCTGTGGCTCTCGTAATTTTTTAAAATTTTTATTTTATCTCACGCTATCTTTCTCAGTTTGCCTGGCAGCCTCCTTGCCTCTTTGCCCCTTTGTCAGCCTGCCAACATGGCTGCTTTCTTCCTGTTTGTTTGTTTGGCTGTCTTCGTCTATCCAGTTTTTTTTTTTTTTTGTTATTTTTGTGGACCACGTTTTATGTTCTGATGTGGGTTTTGTTGTGAACGCATTAGAAACCTCACCAATGAAAACGGGCGAAACGATATAAAATATCCATCAATCTTAGAACTGTGATGAGGTGAATGTAATTGTCGTGTGATGTTTACTGTCGTCTAAAAGCTATTTAGCATTTGCGTAGCTTTGGTTAGGCATAGATTAGCTGGGTCACAACTCTAAAAAGTATGTATCCACATGTATTTTTGGTTCAGTTTTTATTGCAAATCCCTGAATTTTAGTGTAAATACCGTGAAACGATGAAACGTGGCTGCCTTACCCAGTAAAATGGCGGCGTGATATTCGGATGGAATTGACTGACATAAAACTAGTAGTCCAAGTGAAAGTTTTGTCGTTGAAAAGACTGAACCAAAATTGGGTAACCTCCTACTACTGGCAAAACATCAGTTTTGCTCGAAATCTGTTGTGAAACTGCGATTTTTGCAGATTCGAAAGCTGCGGAATTTACTGAAATAAAAATTGGAATAAGGGATAATTTTGTCTCAAACGAATCAGTGTTGTTGTTTTCCGACAAATGAACATATAAAAGCTAATGGACATTGTTTGTGTTCTGACTCTCGACTGATATCTCGATGATCGTCCAAGCCTTGGTTTGTTTAATTAAGCACACCGGAGTTGTCTCTATTGCCGAGGTATTCGGGACCTTGTTTACATTTTGGAACACATTGTCGTGTGAACAAGTCAGACAAGTCGATAGTTTGCAGTTCATTAGCGTAACAGCGATATTAAACAAAGTAGGGGGAAAAGTGTTTTCATTTTGATTACCTGGCTATTTTAAGATTTATCCACCTATTTAAGCTTCCATGTGAATAAGACGCTCGCTTAAGTACGATTCAGATCAAGCTTCATTTTAACAATGCAGTTATCGCTGAGTGAAACACAGAAGGGATTGATTGGAAATCTTGCTCGTTAAATGAAGAATCCTTGCAAATTAACAAATAGAGAAATACTAAGGTCCTTTTCACTTATGTAGACTGTTGAAGTAATCTGTATTGGTACAGTGTATTACAATGATTACTATTTAGAGCTGGGTCTCTTCTGGTGTTCCTGCAACGTCTTTCACGATAGAATCTGCTGATCGTGAGGTCAGTTCTCTGTTGCTCTATCTCCATTTTGGGCATTTCGAGAAAATTGATGTTTTACGTTAAGAAACTGTTTTTGCACATGGGGTTAGTACAAAATGATTCTCAAAATCTACCTGTTCGGGCAAGTGATTGGTGAAATAATTACTTTATTATTATAGTGGATTTTCTATCCCTCTTTCAAGTGACACATCTATCTCCAACTAGCCCTCCCCCAACAACAACAACAACAACAACAACAACAACAACAACAACAACAACAACAACAACAACAACAACAACAACAACAACAACGGAGATAGAGCTACTTAGAACTGAGCTCAGGAGATGTTTGATGGACATGGCGGAGTGCAGTGGGTGACATGCACCTGAAGGTCAAGGGTATAGTCTCACTATGTTTGTCAGATTTTTCTGAAATGGAAATACATGTACCACCACACCACAAAAATCAGAGGGTGAAAAGTTTTACTCAAGTGAGAGAACTTTGTGCTACCCTAAATTCGAAGAGTAAAGATGTTTCTAGTGAGTGAGTGAGTGAGTGTGGGTCATTGAGTGGGTGAATGAGTGAATAGGTGAATGGATGGGTGAGTGATTTAGTGTGTCTGTGCGTGAGTTCACGAATCAGTAAGTCCGTGAGGCAGTGAATGAGTCAGAGCTCACATTTAAAGCCTGAACTTTCTTTGTGTCCATAATGTCCAGTTTGACAGTCAGCACAATTATAGTGCCAGCGTGTCTCCCGACAGATATACAATTATGTCTTCCGTGTTTCAGGTGTGGCTCTCATATAACCGATCTATAATTCGCATCTTCGTAGTACGGCGGCTCTGGTAATACCAGAATGGTCGACCACTTATTACTGTGCTGTTTCATCTAATTAACCCTAAAAGTGTCAATAGAAACCGTTAGGGGTATCAAGCTCCCTCGTATGACATCAATATCAATATCTAAGAAAAGGCAGTTTTTGCTTACAGATGAGCTTTGTTTTTCTACTCTCAGCAGTCTACTGTTTGAAACAAATTCTAGTGCTAATTCTTAGTATGACCAATGAGCCTCTGCTGATCATATCAATCGGCCCCTTGACACTTCTAGGATTAATACCGCGAAGATTGTTCACTCAACAGTACCATACAAAAGGGTGTATTTAATCTTCTAACATATTTGCGTTACTTTTTACTTGTCATGATGAACTATATTATTTATCACAATTTTCCTTCCCAGCGAATATTAAGTCTATGGCTGTTGATATTGAACAGACTAATTTCTAAATAGAACTGGTTAAAAACAATTCTCATTGGTCCAAATTCTTCTATAGGAGAGGATTCACCTTCAGTTTCCAGTAACAAACTTGTAATTCGTGAACTCAGTTGCATAACTTTATCGTTGTCAACATGACGTTATAGTTCACGTAAAGGCGTAAAACATACTTAAGATTTTCCTAAAAGTAATTATAGTTTGTATCAGAACTTCGAATTTAATTACAGAGAACGACATTTGAGAAGTGACAGACGTATCGGTTACTCTCGCCATGCGCCTGGGCAGTGAAGATGGGCGTGGGCAGTTAACGAGGCGTTGTACCTGCAGATCTGGAGTCCAGCTTGTCACTGACCGAGGGCTAGGGTTATGTGAAGGACATTGGTCGTTACCTTGACAACCACGAACGCGATCGTTAATGTACTAAAACTGTGATACCATCAAAATGTTACTTCTTTTAAGTGTCGACGGGTTGGTACAGAAGTGAAATAAAAGGCTTCTGTTTTGTTTCCTGTGGGGATGCTGGTGATACTCTGCCTGGCGAGCTTTGGAAAGCTGAACGTAGTCATGAGGCCCAGGGTTGCACGATGTGCAGAATCAGTCAAGAGTTTGCTGTATGAAAACCGGATATAGACGGATAGACAAATGGTAAGCAGACAACACAGCAGATGATAGTCAGACAGACAGGGAGACCGGCAGACATTAGATAGACAGATATATATGCAGACAGTTAGAGGGGCAGGCAGAGTTGGACAGGGGTATCTGGGTTTGTGTTTATCTATAATAATGAGTAGACGAAGGTGACGAATGCAACTGACATTCTGTCTAATGATTTAGACAAACAAACAAACAAAAATCAGAGAGTCTAGATTTAGATCAAAACGGGCGAAGAATTATGATCGCTTCGGTCCAGATCGATTTTAATGAGCTATATTGTTCTATATCGTGTATCAGTGAAGGGGAAAAACCTTCTGTCAATAAGGAACATAAAACAAAGATTTGAATCTTTTATACATGTACTTCTGGCCAGATGATAGAGGAATGGGTTGTCGTACTGTTGTACGGATTATTGGGTCTCGAAAAAAAAAAAAAAAACCTATCGTACTGCTTTGAACATTAATCATTTATTCCCCGCAGAACTAACGTTTGAAATGGTATCAAATAACGGTATAGATATTCGTCCCAGATGCCTTAGAGGGCTCTTGGCTAGATTCTAAATTCATATAAGAAGCACGAGTACACCAAGTTGGATTGTGTATTGGTCTCGAAGACTGAGCACGTTTGGTTGAAAAGATGGAATATTTATATTTGTTAGTGTTGGATTTTCTGAGGTTGATGTACAGTATAAAATTAAGGAGTGTTACCAAAGAGAAATTAATTGTTTAAAGATAGTCCTGCAGTATAGCGATGGGTGGTCATCGGATATTTTAAATCTTGGGCCTGAAATAATGTTTCAAATTACATTTGTAAGTGCTATGCCTTGCCTTGGTATTGCAATTCAGAATATCCAAACCTGTATGCCTTTAAACAAAAAATAAAAAATTAAATTTGCACTTGGGAAAAAAAGAATAAAAAAAAAAAAATTAGCAGGTCTTATATTAACAAATATGAATGTAGGATCACGGCATTGTAATTTGTAAATCAACATTTTTGAACAGTCAAATGGCAAGTCAATTTGACAACGCATACACATTTCAAAATAAAACACACACACTCTCAAGTGCCCACCAACCAACCAACCAACCAACCAACCAACCAACCAACCAACCAACCAACACGCACGCACGCACGCACGCACGCACGCACGCACGCACGCACACACACACACACACATCGGTTTAAGATCTAGCAGAGCAATACTGCAGTAAGAGATTCCATGTTATTGAGGTCGAGAAACGTTTCCAACCTACTTGAGTTACTGAGATGATTAACGATTGCCTGTGGTCTGCCCAGTCTAAAGCTGTTAGCTGTTTGCAACAAGATGGCTAGGATCAGCAAATCATCACGCGTGTTTGCTCGCTGCTCCAATAGCTTTCTGGTTCCTAATTGAAACTGAAAACTGATATTCCAATTTCTATGGATTGTTGACAGTTAGTTAGTTTTCAGTGAAGGTTGGCTGTCATTAACTAGGTTTTACTGCTTTTTTATACTGTTCTTTCTTTCTTTTTTCTTTTTGGTTCCTTTCTTTTTTCTTTGTTTCTTTGTCTCTTCCTCTTTCTTTTACTTTTTACTTCTTTTTCCTTTCTCTCTCTCTTTCGTTTTTTTAAAATCTTGTTCGCGTTCTTTCTTTCTTACTTTTCTTTTGCTAATTTGTTGAGTTCGTGGAGTTTTGAAATTATAGGGATAGGTTCATACCTAAGATCTACCATCCAGCTTGGCTCACATAGTTAGTTTGTCGATAGGAGAAAGCCGAGTGATTTATAACCATGATCAACAATACAACAATACTTCGATGTCGTCCGTATTAATTGCATGAAGATAAAGTAAGAACAGACGAATTTGCAATGGGAGATCGTTGTGCTCAGCCCTGTTACTTCCTGTTACCAGAAAAAAGAGGGATTGGAGAAGCAGTGTGAAGAAGAAGTAAAAAAAATCTATTTTTGCGCCCTTTGCTTGAAACGTACATCAAAAAAATTATGATGTAAAGAGAGGGTTTTCTTCTTATTGTTGTAATATTATCATTTTTTTTTTTTTTTTGCGATCACTCTTTCGAACAGCAAACAGTAAAGGGTATTCTGGCAGTTTCTGATGACACTTTAAGGGTTAATAGTGACCCATTTCTCTCCTAACTGACCGAGATGAAGGCGGGACAGGTCATTTCGGACATTCATATTATGGAGTTTGGATTTACGAGCTTTCCGATATCGAGAATCAGTGTGATCCCGATATCTCTCTGGTTTCGATCTGATAATGCTAAGTAATGTGACAAGATTTAACTCAGAGAAAATCAATGTTTTACTCCTGGGCCAGTTCTGTTTGTCCTATATCCTAGACCATTTGTCCTCTATCTTAACTCTTAGAGTCTCAGATATCTTGGAGATTTGAGAAAGTCTTTTTATGAGACTCGAGAATCTGACTGCTGCGTCATTTGTTTCCATTCATCAAGATTCTTACTTTGCGTAACAGATAACTGATTTTCAATGTCTGCCACACAGATAATTGATTGTAATGTACAGAAAAAAATAATGGAACTGCTTAACCCAGTGATTTCCAACTTTTTCAGACTACCATTGACTTGGCCCCTGGACGACTTTCGCCCCGGCCCCCGCAATCGAGAGAATTCATTTCAGATTTCTCTTGAATATTCGTAGAACACACGTCCCCAAGTCTTAGAGTTTAATCATCTAATCCATGTGATACAAAAGATCCCTACTCAAAACCATCAGAAAAAGACAACTAGAATTTTTTTTGGCACATAAACAGAGCTAAAGGCCCGGTCACACAGCCCTCCGCGGGCGTATCACGGCCAAAAATTTCTGCCCGTGAAGCAGACGCTGTTG
>JBCAUA010011146.1:0-13131 GCA_038406235.1 Peronia verruculata | reverse complement strand
AAGATGACCGATAATGTCATTATTATCCATTGTGCTATCCACAGTACAAACCATAAACCAAAGATGTCTTTTCAAAAGAATTCTTATTTCATATTTGTTAAATCTGAGATAATTTCATGATTTCATTTGATGAACTTGAGATATTTTTGTAGTTCCATTTCTTAAATGTGAGCTCCCTCATCAACTCCAACAGAACCCTATTTTTTTGCCTCTTTCCCTGAAGATTTCATCTTAGAACTTGTTTTTGTGTATTGTATAAATATATAACGATAACATTTTTATATTTTTATACAGTGGGGACATCTATAAAAATTTCCGTACTCCAAGTCTCTGGCAAATTTTTATCTCATCTAAAAAACACACTATAATCCAGATCCCCAGATTTATGTGTCCCTGCCAACACTAAAATTCTTTAATATATTAATTTGCATGTAACTTGAGACACCTTGCCACAAGCTCATTGGGTAAAGAATGTTAAGATGTGTTCAGCTAAAATAATGTTATGTTAGGCAGGAACAAATGGAAATCAGAGACAACATGTTAACAATATTATTACTGAGGATCAATCGTATCAACTTTCACAGTCTGCTTACGGGTAACTTCAATGCTTTCTCCAAAAGAACCTCTGTCAAACTTCACTGCCAAATACAAAGAAAATATGCCCAACTACAAATACATAATGATAATAATAGAGAGCATTTTTATAGCGTTTATCCCCCTAAGTAAAGGCTCTAAGTGCTTTACAATCTATTTTTACCCCAACAGGCCCAAAGAAGACACTCACGAACGTTCTCAGCTTTTTAGGAAGCATACAAGGCGGCTGCATAAAAGACACATTTAACAGCTTTTGGTCTAGTCCCATCTTTTTTTTTTTTCACAGCTAAAAATATTTCTTTTCCGGACAAATGCCTATTTTTCCCAACATAAAAGTAACATCTGAACTCACCAGACCAAGTGTAGCGTTTTGGTCCCATCCAGCGCAAATTCTCGCTGTCTTTGAGTAAGTCTCCATAGTAACCATAGCCTGACATGGTGACTGTGTACTTGAGGAATTGTTCTTTCTTGTACAAGGCTGTCACATCCATACCTATGCTGTCACCTGATGGGCAAAGCAGTTTTCAATAACAACATTGAAAACATCTATACTATAAATCTGAAACAAAACCCCATGAAAGGCTGAATGTATCTATCTGAAATTTCACACACCACACTGACACATGAAGATTTGTGTTTCTATCTACATAAAACTGAAAAAAAAAATGCCTAATTTATTTGAAGTTTGAAGTTGACAGTAACTGAATAGTAAACTCGATGGAGTGTTTGATCTAAACTGTGTGCTCAATGGAATGATGGTTTCAAAACATTAAACCCATTTGCTTTGAGTTTAATTATCCCTTAGACCAACATTAGGGTGTACACACTTGCCATACACTTGAAGTTACAGATCAACATCAGTTTGGTCTATACTTAAATGAACTCCCACAAAAACAGTGGGTTCTGCTCTAGTTTTTTTTAAAAATGTGAAAAGAAGAAGACAAATATAACCAACTAACTGTCTCTGTTTATACCTTTCAACTGTCTGTGGGTGGTTATCTGGTCTGAAAAACTGACACATAACAGTGACATATCAGCACTTGATCACTAAAGTCTATGAAAACATTTTCCTTTTCTTTGTCTTTTTGTACTTGTTTTTTTTTTCTTCTATATTCAACTGATGTTACACAATCTTGTATCAGAAATGCTATTGTCAGCTCAAACTGAAATGAATCTAGTTTTTTAGCGATGGCAGGCGTTCCTTCTATGTACCAGGAATACATCAGTTCAAAGCAAAAAGTCTGCAGAACCCATGGCATCTATGCCATTCTATTCAAATTTGAATTTTTCGTCCTGTCTTTCTTTACAACGAGTGCACAGGATACAGCAATGTTCAGGCAGTGAGGAGAAAAACTGTGAGACACTGACCTAGAATGACCTGCAGTGCACTTGTGATGGGGTCGTTGATGCCAACCAATGAGTATACAATAGCATCTGTGGAACCTGCGGTAGATGAAATAAAGGATGTATAACACTGAAAGTTGTCACTAATTCAAATACGCAAACTATCTGAAATTCTTTCTGCATCTTCATAAATCACATAGGGCCGTCACAATCTTCTCCCATTCTGATCTACTCTGTGCTGTCTCAACCAGTTTTCTCATGTTGTCTATTCCTGTTTCTTTCGTCTCTCTCATCATAGTTCTTTTAAGTGTCTCTTTCAATCTACCTCTTTCTTCTGCCTTCAATTTCCCAGCACAGCACTCGTTTTGATATTCTGCTGTCTTCCCTTGTACATATGTGACTGATCTAGTGCCATCTTCTTTTCTTAATTATTTTTGCTATGTGGGCTACTTTGAAATTTCCTTTATTTCTTCTGTTGTTTAAACTCATTCCATTTGATGCCCATAATTTTTGTGTAAGATATAATAGATTAAAACAATCCCTAAGTGGCATTAAATGAGACAAATAAACTTGATACAGAATATACAAGTAACCTAGAACAGGAACAAGGATGGTAAGATATTGGGAAATGATACAAACAACCACACAATCATACGATTTTCAATTTGTACTTTTTGTATCACAGAACATCCAAGTCTTATTATTCATCTGGTATCAAGCTGTGATTTGCAATATTGAGCCCATGAAAAGTTCAACCCACCATATGTGTTTTCTTGATATCTGACATTTCTGTGGTGAGAGAGAACACTTTTAAAGTATTACTAACTGTTCATTTAATCTATGCTGATTTGTGATGCCAATTTTGTTTTCTATTGATGGGAAAACATGGCAATGAAAGTCAACAAAAATCAAAACCATAAGGCATCATTTCTCAGTTGCGATCTTGTTGTTCAATCTATGTTTGCTGTCCTAGTATATATTATATTCACAATGACTGTGTATTCTGTGCCCCAGTAGATCGCATTACAAGAACTATAGGATCAGTCTGTTGCAGTATCATGTTCAGACTGACTGCATGTTCAGTGTTCAAGCATATCATGTTCCCAACAGGTATTAAATGTCAGGTCCCAAATATACTCTGATCATAATGATTCCATATTAAGTACAGAGGCCCAGTGTGTGCTGTTCAAAGGGGCACTACAGTCAGGTTCAGCTGTACCACCATGGCCGACCATATGATGTCCAAAGTGACAGAATGACAGGTATAAAGTCAAAGCTTTCCATGAAAATATTCAAGATCAGTAACTTAGAGCAAATATCTATTTCCCTAGCAGCTCTGCACTAACTCAGATTTCTGTTGATTTTGAATATTTGGTAATGACACAAACCGCTTCTCAAAAACAAAAACAAGTCAGAGAAAATATATTACAGACTAACAAACTAGAGAAAATATGTAACAGACAAAACAGGTGAAAATCTGAACTTAATACAGTTCTAACGAAGATGACTTTTCTAAGACAACTGAGAAGAAATCCAGATTTCAGTTTTGGGATATATCTTTTAATATATAGCAGATGAACACAGTTTTCAAAGACTGAAATGGTTGGATAGGTTGCCTTTTCGGTTATGTTTAATATGAATATACTAATATTTCAATAAATAGGTGGAGAAATAATTCATCTATGATGTAAATATGCTATTTCAAAATAGACTAAAACAGATTTTGAGATTCTAACTGAATCAGTGATAACTTAATATGATGCCTGTAACAAGCTATGAAAGGCCGCTCACCTGCTGGAATGATGCCGATGCGTAATGAAGGACTGATGGGTCTGTGGCGGAAAGTTTGTTCGATGCCCGCTTCTGAGCTTGTGCGGTCAAGAAGGCCATTCAACAATTCGGAGAAAGTACCATCTCCTCCGACACACACCAGGCTGGCAAATAACAAAATTGCACATATAATCAGAGACACAATCTCTTTCTTAAACAAAGTCCTGAGTACCATGGAAAACAGAAGAGATATGACTGGCACATGTACTGATTCCATTTCATTGGCCTAACACAAAAAAATAAAGGCTGTCACATCTTCCTAATGAAGGTGTTATATATATTAGATTTAAAAGCATAAGGATCAAGGTGCACGGTGGCACTGGAAAAATATACAAACAGAGATGTCAATCTGCCTCCATGAGAAAGTAGGAAACGTTTCTGCCACAGTCTTTAGTAACATGTAAAACTGAAGTGTGATCGTGGTAAATGATACCGGACTTAGGGCCAACGCAGAAAATACTGTCAGCCAAAAAGTCTATTTTCCTATTAAAGTTGGAAATTTGACATCCCTGTACAAATTATACTCTAATATAGGTGAACAAATCCACAGCCATGTTGTAAAAAAATTACAATGAAAAGGGGCACTTTTTTTCCCTCTGTATTTTGTAAAAATTATTCACTTGGATACGCAAGGACAAGGGAAAGGTATCGAAGTCATGTCTGTTACAGGCCACACATATAATATCCTAACATGAAAAACAGCAAAATCAGAATTTACCCATCCACGGTCTGGAGGTCATACTCATATATAACATCTCTGGCATGGTACTGGCGCTTTGTTACTGAAATACAAAATATGAGAGCACAACTGACAGCAGATCAATGGAATTAAAAAAATATACATGGTTGACAGAATAAAAACATCCATAACAATAAAAATGGTTATAAAGGCAACATAGTTAACTACAACTAACAAAAGTGAAATCCCTGACACTGCCACCTGTTGTCACATGACAAATATCTAAGTTCATCCAGGTCTGTCCTCTATTTCTTCTTGGTATCCAGGACACATACATATCATACAAATCAATCTACTTTCACTGCTGGAAATGTTGACAATTCTGATAAACCTAGACTGACAACCATACACAAGCAATAAATACTTAACTCAAAGCACTACATGGTAAGCAGCTCATATGATGGGCTCTCGCAAGCATTTTCCTGCTATTGCTTTACATAAAAATGTCCACTTTTCATAACTCCCATTTTTTTCTCCCTTACTAGGGAAATTAAAACCAATCCTAGATCAGTTTTGAGGTTTTGTTTCTTCTCTGTCCTAAACATCAGAAAAGCCATCATAAACAATGATCTAATTCCAATAAATGAAGGTAATATTCTTGCCCCACTACCACAGCATGATACTTACTGATAACTTCTGAGTAGATCCCTGCAAGTTCAAACAATGGCCGAACTTTTTCGTTGAATATCTTTGGTGCTTTCTTCTTGCCTCCGTAGGGATTGACGAAGACCAAGAGGCGTTTAGGACGATTCCATTCTGAGTTAAAATTAAACTGAATTAGTTAAAATTGAATAATATATCCCGTAAAACAAACTGCAAGTAAAGTTCTTCTTGTTGTTGGAATGCGAAATTTTATTTTAAAAAAAAAAAAAGATTTGAGTGTGAACAAATCTCACCTGGATTTTTCAGAAGTTCTTGAAGTTTATCAATCCAGATCTGACAAGTTCCATAATCTCTGCAAGTGAAGAGCAAGTTCTTGTGGCGCCACCTGTGCTTCGATATTCTCTGAAAATGGCATGGACAAAGCGATGTGCAAGATACAATGGAATGCTAATGGTGGAAACAAATTTAAGAGATTAATGAACTTGTACAGATGCATTACATCATGCAGAAGTGATGAAAATTAATGGAATATTTCAGATTCTTATATTATAGGAAGTAACTCTTCATTCTGTCACTGGAAAAACCTTGGCAATCCATTCTGAGAAAATGAAATCTCTTTATGGTAAAACATGTATTAAAGTAAAGAATGCATTCACTACTTCATTGTAGTCTAAGTTTTTATACAGGTAAGCAACTCATTCCATCTGTTCTATCTATACAGTATAAAACCATGACACTCACCCAATATCTGCAAGGTTTTGCTTCTCAGATCATCACAGTTCTTCTTATTAAATTCATACTTCAAATTACAAGAAAAATTTTTCCCTGTATAGTAAATTCTTTTCAAACTAGTTACTCTCGCAGTCATAGAATGATGTCCTATGTTGTTTGAATTAGTTTTCAAATATCACCATTCCCAAATCAGGAGAGCACTGCAGATAACAGAGTGACAAAAAATCATTAGTGAAATGTCTTTGACAAATGACATGTTTGCTCTACATTATAGGTAAAATGTCTTTTTTTGAGGAACTTTTATCTAGGTATTTTTTTAAGCACCTTAATAACGTAGACAGAGAAGGTAGTGGTTCCACTTGATCGATCCTCTTGCAAAAGCGACGGCTTATGTGAAGGCTTGAATCTGAATTTCCTCTCCTTGACTGGGTGCTGTTCTGGTCTCACAGCGATGACTTCTCGGAGATCTATCACAGTATTTGTGGGATCTAAGCAAAAAAATTTAAATAGGAAAATATTCTACTGATAAGTCAATTAATCTCAACAGCAACAGAGTAATAGACAATCAAGTGACCATCACATGCATCAATGATGTTTTTAACTGATTCACTTTGACGACCTGTTCAAAAGACCCAAACAACTGCAAGTCTCACAATGAGGTAAAAATCCCTGTTTCAGATCTAAGTGATTCAGTACATGCATCCAAGTGATTGTCGTTAACTTTATCATTTATTGTGGCAGAATGTGAAACTACAAAAAAGGTCATTGAGTTTTGATCACAACCTGAAAAGGCTTGGATGTTAAATTAAATACTTAACTATGAAGTGAATCTGTGAAGCTGATGGTATTCAAGGCCATTCAATCCAAATAATACTCAAGCTAGTAGGTACAAACATATTCCAACAAGTTTTGCAATGACCAGCATTTTCAGATAATGGATAGTTTATGCTTCTGTCCAATCAGTGGAAGCAGAAAGATCTGACATCTAAAATCAAAGCTGAACTTGTGGACACAATGCCAAGATACAAGGCTCTCAAAACAAAAACAATTATAAGAACAAAATTGAAAAAAAAGAAAACCACAGTTAAAACTCTACTTCAGTTTATCATACATGACTAAAATATAGAATCTACTTACACATAGAATAGGAAAAGGAATCAGTCTCACAAATTTTAAGCATATGATGGACAAAGTTGGATTTTTACTTCAGCAATATATTCATCAAGTGGCTCAATTAATTCTTGGTCAGACAGACTGTTTTGCTCTTCTTTTATTTATCTAGACCTGAGCTTGTCCAAAAACATAAGTAAGATCAGGAAAAATTTAGAGAATCAGCATCCTGAAATGTAGCCTGATTAATAGTAATTCCAATTACCTGCGTTTACATCATTTAAATACTTTATCGGTGGTCACTGAGGACTCCGCCTGAAATTTTCATACTAAATCATTGAAAATGTGTTAAGAGGTTATGAAACTGAAAATCCTTCATTCTTCAAAGTTTAAATATGAACACAAAGTGGCAGATCTGGATGTCTGTATTTATATAATATTATAGTCCAGACTTGATTTTGGGTTATCTAGATCTCAGTCAAGGTCTAGAATTAGTTCTAGATCTAGATAGATCTTTGTCTACAATATTAATGGATCTATAGATCTATGTAGGCTAGATTTTACCTGTGTGATCACAAAATATCATTGATTCCGATCAATGTTTTCAGTGATTTAATCTAAAATATTCATGAATAGACCTTTATTGACATGGAGTCTGACTACGGCGTGAGTTCCTCCTAAGGCCTAAGGTCCTGTTAATAGTGTTAAATCTAGACTAGATATCTAGATCTGGATACTCACTGAGATCTAGAGATTTTATGGCATCTCTTGCTAACCAGATCTTGAACTAGAAACTAGTGAGCCGTAGATCAAGATCTATTTCTATATCTAGATCTAGACTAGATCTAGATCTAGATCTAGAATCTAGATTAGATCTCATTAATCTAGATTAGATCTCGATGAGTAGATCTAATCCAGCTTAAATCAATTGAAACAACTTACCAGTGCTTGGTCTAGCGTCCAGAGTTTCATCGTGAGATCTTGGCTTCCCACTATGATCGATAGTTAGCTGATGTGATGTGAGATGAACACATACCAATTTATTTTCATGTTCTAAAACTGTGCTCAGAAGTGCTTTGTCTTCTATCAGCGCAGTAGCCATTGTTGATAGTTTCACTTGTCGACCCGGAAGTGGTCGTTAAGTTGCTCAGGAAATGTGGGAGACCCCAAAATTTTGGTCCACATTTTATGCCATTCATCACTACAGGGCCTACATGTACCGATATTAGAGAGAGGCCAAAGGGTGAAAGGGAGGGGGGGGTGGGGGGAGGGGGACGACAAGGGAAGTATAATTTTAATGTCACTGCATATAATATTTTGTGTTGTAAACTGATGAAATGAATCAACTGACATTTTTGATGAATGCACCACAAAAGGGGCCAATTCTGAAGCCTCAGCCTGATCGATAGGACATAAGCTACATAGGCTATTCTATATTTTTGTTGTTTTTGTTTGTTTGTTTGTTTTTATTACTGTGCACTGTATTCTCAGAAAGTAGTATTATCTCGGCCTTAAAGTGCCTCCCTGTGTCGGTGAGGAATTTTTGTAGACAAAAATTTAGAACTTGAAAAGTTTGTCTGAACAGCTAGCTATATCTCTGCCTACTCTCCTACTCTTCATCTGATGTTTAGTGTCAAGAGTGAACCTCAAGTTCACATTCGTCCTTATCCAGGAAGGCTAGACACCGGGCTTCCCTACCCAAGATGACAGGGAATCTCTGAGTCACTGAAAAAAAAAAAAATGCTCTAGTCTTCTAATCTTTTCTATCTCCCGATGGTGGGCTCCAAGACTCAAACCCTGACATCCACGACATTAGTTTTTCGATAAGCAGCAGACACCTAACCACACTGTCAGGCCAACATCTCTATAGGCATACACGACCAACTTACGATACGATAGGCTTTCGTCTTTCAGCCGCCTCTGGGAGGAAAACTCGAAAGACTGGGCTTTCCCATTGTTTAGGCAAAATAAGAAGATAACATTCACCATGAATTATAATCGAAAAAAAAGTGATAAAAACAGAGAACTCATATGCGTAGTATCGATTGTCTTGAAACAAGGAGAGCTGCTGAGTTATACAGGATCAGTAATATGGGAAGACATTTAAACATTTACTAATGTATACATTTCTATTGTTGTTGGTGGTGGTGATGATGTTGTTGTTGTTGCTGCTGCTGCTATTGTTGTTGTCGTTGTTGTTGTTGTGGTTGTTGTTGTTGATGTTGTTATTGTTGTCGTTTTTGTTGATGTTGCTGTTGTTGTTGTTGTTGTCGTCGTTGTTGTTGTTGTTCAATGCGAAATAATTTATGTGAAAGAAAGAGCACGGACAACAATGGAGCTATCGATGAAGCATCTGCGGTTTCTGTCACAGCCCTGTAGATTGTGTGAGTTAGCCTACTTGAGCTTCAGAATTACATATCTTAGTGCCAGAACTTTATTCCTTTGATGAATTCTTTTATTTCAGTGTTAATAATTAACTTCTCCCATTATCTTATCAAAGCTTTGTACTAGGCTTTTAATTTAACTTCAGAATTAATTGTTGTTCATCTCAGAATTTTTTTTAACGTACATCTCATAAGTTTAATGCTATACCAGTGGTAATCAAGACTTTATTATAGAACAATTTTTATTTTTGCCATGTAATACGACGTGAGCTCAGTTCTTTGTTGCTCTGTCTCCAATTTAGGCCTATTTGGAGATCTATTATGTCATATGAAAGAGGAATAGTAAATCTGTCATATAATATAATTATATCATCGTTCACTTGCCCAAACAGGTAGATTTTGAAAATCATTTTGTCCTATCTCCTATGTGCAAAAACAGTTGCTAAACATAAAACATGGATTTTCTCAAAGTGCGAAAAATTGAGATAAAACAATAGAGAACTCAGCTTACAATATTATAATATATCTCAGTATGGACTGAGGGCGAATCGATAGATTCAATTATGAAAACCCTACAGTCGCAGGAGGGAACAGCCAGCCACTAATTGACACCGCAGTATCTGGTGAAAAAAAAAAAAAAACTGCTGCAGTCATCTGCATAGAGGAATGGGGCCAATGTGGGAAAAACCGGTTTGGGGGGGGGGGGGGGAAGAGGCCCTATTATAACAACAAGGTGGGGGGGGATGAGATTTTATTTATTATTATGATTATCATTTTGTTCTGTCGCAGTCATTATCTAATCTAATCCCCTTGGTAGCATTTTCTGCAATTCATGATCACCTGGGTGACCCCTCTTGTTGGCAAGATTATCGTTAAATAGCCTCGTGTAGCTGTGTAATCCAGTCCTGAGTATAATTATTTCTATAGCATTGACTCAGTGTATCGAGTCTGACTCACCCCCAGACAGATAGGCCTACGACTGGCTTTGGCTGACCCCAGCTGACCTTATCGATCGTAAACATCCAACCTATCTGGCATATTGATGAAACCTTGTCAGCGCAGCCGACCAAGTTTCCAACTTGTATGTTTCATTTTATTTCTTTCTTTCTTTCTTTATTTATTTATTTACTTATTTTATGAGGCTTTTCAGTCCCAAGAAAGTAGGATTTTTTTTATGGGGGCTGCAAATGCCTGCCCAGTTTTGATGGGTAGAAATTCGAAATTTTGAAAATTTTGACCCCGTCTCCCATAGATCTACTCTTCATCCGATATTTAACTGCCAAGTTTTTCTTTAACGTGCTTGTTTGTTTGTTTTGTTTGTGTTGGGATTTAACGGCATATCACCACGATCACGGGTATGTTGTGCCGAAAAAGTTTGCACGTCAAGCAGAAGAGAGAAAAACCTATCCAAAGAGACACAATGAACTTTAAATAATTTAGCTTATTTGAACCGTTTTTTTTTTTTGGGGGGGGGGGGATTTCGCTTTTTGCGTTTTTTTTTTTGTTATTATTTTTTTCGTTGTTGTTTCTGTTGTTTTTTTTTGTTTTTTTGGTTTGGTTTGGTTTCTCAGTAACCATGAAAAAACAGGAATAGGAATGACATCATTCAAAACAAGCAAGGCTCTTCAAAAAATGTTGTCTTCATCACACACATACACACAGACAGACAGACACACACACACACACACACAAACACACACACACACACACACACAAAACAAAAAACAAAAGAGCGATAGCTGGCAAAGGGAAGCAATAAGGCTGATCAAAACAAGTAGGCATTTAATATGGCGGTTGGTGGAATTTCTAAAGACATCATCCGTCAGAAGTATGTCATTTATCTGCTTTCCAGTGTGTCTCGATTTTATATATTGTCTTCAAAAATGACTGATTTTTTGTATCAGTGTCCGAAAGGAGATAGTCTTGATGCCTGTAACGTAAAACTGTGAGATACAAGCATTTTTGATCACGTGTATCTCAAACAAATGAAGAGATATAATGCACATCTTTCACGACCTTCAAGATTGCGACCTTGTCTATCGTTTGGTGCATTAGCTTATCTTGGCTCTCGTTAGCTATCAAAAGTCACCGATCAAATGTATCAGTGTCCAATAGTCCTTTAACGTGTAGCGGTAATCAGTTACTTTGATCACAGGTATCTGTGATAAATTAATCAGGAGATATAAAAGCCATTATTTATCACCTTCAAGACTGCGATCGTGGCTGTCTTCTGGTACCATAAGTTATTGAGATTCGTCCCATTAGCTCTCAAAAGTCAGTGATCATAATATATGTATGAGAGTTGGAAATTAGATAGTCCTAAAACGTAAGTTATTAAATGTGAACATTTGTGATTGCAATATGGCTCAGACAAGTGGAAAGATATAAAAACCATTTTTTACCACCTTCATGATTGTAATCTCGTCTCTCTTTGTCTGTCTTGGTTCGTCTCACTAGCTATCAAAAGTCACTAATCAAATGCATTAGTGTCAGAAAGGAGACAGTCTTAAAACGTATAGCGGTGAACTGTGAAATGCGAGCATTTTGTCCTCAGAAATTACACACACTTCAATTAAATCACAGTTTTACTTCTCTGGCATGATATTATTATTATCACCATCTGAGGGCCGGAGTGCATCAGCTGCCCCTTCTATTGGCATGTTACTGAAAGACATCTTCATTGGCTCCTTGTGGTCTTTTTGTTGTTGTTGTTGTTGTTGTTGTAGTTGTTGTTGTTGTTGTTGTCGTTGTTGTTGTAATCTTTGCAAGACAGTAGTCATTCACATGGCTCGTCCTCGTCGATGGGCGTATTGATGAAGAGTTTGTTAACAATCTATGACGTAGAGGCACAGACAAAGATCTTCGTGACGATCTAGATTTTAGATTTAGTAAGATGAAACATTTTCTTTGCACCATATATCTTTCAGAAATCTTTATTGTGTATAAACAAGAAAAAGGGGCAAGATGATTTTGACACTCCTTACTAATACTAGATTTGTCCAACACCACAAATGTCTAGTAAGGGGAGGTAAATCCGTTCATTTTACTTTGTTATCTCCCGTTGCCGATGGCAGCGTGCGCGTGTGATGGCGTCGTTAGGGTATAACTGATAACGTCCAGACAATCTCCTGCCATCTGTGCGAGTTCTCTGCAAATCTCAGTGTAGTGGCCAGAGGGAAACCAGTACCTTCATTTTTCTTTCTCTCTTGTCTTTTTCTTCCTAGGACTGCGTCTTCCATGATCGATTTTGTAAGGCCATTCGAGCTCATACTTTTTGAATCTTCTGCCGTTATTGTAAAAGTATTTGAAATTGAAGAAAATATGCCCCTATTCCTTGGCACAGTGGCATGACGTCACGGTGTGGGTACTTTACAGACTACGGGCCAGGGCCTGGAACACGAACGGTCAAACAGCCTCGCTGACGTTGTATTGAAGGCCACACAATGTTCTCGGTCGCTATTCGGTTCTCCATTGTCGAACATCCATTTCTCGACCAGATCGCCATTTTTCCACCTGTACTCGCCCTGTTTTAGATAGTCGTCAGCGTCCACATAGAAATCTACAGAAGGGATCCATGGATTAATGAAATGAATAAGTGTATGAACAAAGAGGGGTAAAAGAGTGTACGGCGTTGAAAGTATGCATGCATGTGTGGTCATGATAAAGATTAGACAGAGTGGTGAAATATTTTTTTGTTAGTTTCAAGTAAAAAGTCTAAGGCCAACCAACCAACCAACCAACCAACCAACCAACCAACCAACCAACCAACCAACCAACCAACCAACCAACCAACCA
>JBCAUA010011135.1:0-13131 GCA_038406235.1 Peronia verruculata | reverse complement strand
GTAAGCATACCGCAGCGAGTTACGGTAGTCCTAAGCTTACGACTGCCTTACGACTCAATTATAAATACGGCCCCTGGATCTGAACTACTCACTTCCGTTTTCAATGTTTCAAAAACTTTCAGCGCAGTCGGGAGTTTCAACGAAGTGGGAATGGCGCCCTACTATAAACTACACCAATTAGGATCAGGAAGTTATGGAAAGGTGTGGGTTGTTCGGACTCCGGACTCGAAAAAAGAATTGAAGGTTCTAAAGGAAATTAAACTGCATGGTTTACAAGATCGAGACATTAAGCAGGCCTCAATCGAAGTGGAAATATTATCTCGATGCCGACACAAAAATATCATAGCTTATACCGAAGCTTTCCTCTGTGAAAACCGTATGCTCTGCATTGTGATGGAATATGCTTCTGGGGGTAGGCCAAATATTATTAAATTAGCTCAAGCACAAATGACAGCAGGAACAGTAGATGGCGCTTTTTCGTTTGTTCCCACCCCGACTTTTATATAGGCCTAGCCATTATAGGCCTAGATATCTAGATCTAGATCTACATGTTAGCGTTAGGGTGGACTTGCGGTGGTCGAGGGTCTCATAGTCTACATGTGAGCGTTAGGGAGGACGGTCACCCGCTCGTCTGACCTACATGTTTAGCATTAGGGTGGACTTGCGCTGGTCAAGGGTCCCAGCAGGTTAAGCCAGCGGGGTTGTTCTATTATTTGGTAGGCTATTAGAATAAATAGGCCTATATAAAAGTCGGGGTGGGAACAAACGAAAAAGCGCCATTCCGGGATGGGAACAAACGAAAAAGCGCCATTCCAGGGAATTTGACTGTGTCACCATCATCCTTTTTTAATTAGTTTCGTTTTTCAGGTGATTGACACGAGTTATTCAATTCAGCATTACTTGAATCTAGACTCAGATCTATTTACTTAACAGCCGTTGGCATTATCATTATTAAATATAATCTAATTATTATTAATTTCTCGACTGATTATTCCTGTTGTTATAAATTTAATTTTTTTGTTTGTCACAGAGAAACAGAAAATTGATTATCCATCACGTTATATGATAGTGAGTAGTTCTCTTTAGTGCTATGGGTTTTGTGATTCATTTTTCAGGCGATGTACACCAGCAAATTGCACAACGCAGAGGATTATATTTTCCAAATGAGGTATATGATTATTTTTGTTTTGTTTTCTGTTTCTTGTAACCAATAGAAAATGTGGTTTCAAGATCCATAAATGTCTTATTTGATGCATGGTTGCCAGCCTGTTGAGTATGTAAAAATATTTTTAGTAAGTTTTTTTTTATCCGGAATACGGAAATCTGTATTTGCCAGAGAAAGGATGTATTCTGGTTTTCGAGAGTGGGCAAACGCCTGTAGGGCCTGCATGAATTAATCAAAGGTCAAAAGTCGGCAAATGCGAGATTGTGTATTCATTTTGTGAATGCAGGAAATCATGAGCAGAGCGTGTGTGCGGGCATAGTGCTGGCTGTGCGTTATAAATTTTCTCCTAGTGAGTCTTAGTTGTGTGTTTTATTTAGATCATTTTTTAGCAGCCTTTCATCCTTTGATTTTTTTGGTGTAGTTAATATATAGAACTTTCATGTTTTACTCTCTTGTGAATAGTGGTTCCCACGTGATTTGTACATTCGGCACGGTTGGAGTCTGTTGTTTTTTTTTTTTTGGAAAGGTTGGCAGCTGTGTTGATGTGAATGATTCACGTCACTTTCATTGTTTTGCAAATGACATATGTTTGTTGTTTTGTTTTGCTCACCAAATTCCAAAAAATATATATTTTGCATTCCAAAGAGTGGGTGAAAATAAAGTTTCGAGACTAAAAGTGAAAAATGGGGTTTTGCTATTTTTGCACACTTTGAACTCTTCTCATACCAAAAAAAAAAAAAACAAAGGTTAGGGCCAGAAACATATTATATACTTTATGCCCCCAAACGACACCAATATGGCACCACTAGAAATGATTGTATTGATAGATTACAAAGATTCACTGGTGATTTTCTCAATATGTATGATTTCTTCATTTTTTTTCCCCTAAGGCTTTTTTATTTCTCAACCAAGTGCCTTCATTTTTGGGATATGCATCCTCCATAGCATTTGTTTTAATAAAATACATTGCCTTTTCTGAATTTCCTTTCCATTTTTTAAGGAAAGTTGGATATTTAGTGGAAAATTGCAACAAATTTACATCTGTCAAAATACAAATTTCAAAAATTTCTAAAAATATTTTGTGGTATATAAGCACAAAACATGTGCAGTTTATATTATGTGCGGAATTTTACACTATTCCATTCAATACTCCAGGAGCCTTAGACTCTTGAAAATAGCTAATTTTCAAAACACAAAAGCCAATATAGCAGCATTGTCATGGCAACCAGATGCATGCAAAACAATTTTTTTTCCACATTTTCCTCTAATTTTGAGCTTGCTTAATCTGAATTTGAAATCTAAAAAAGCTCTAGTTCAAGCATTTGAAAAATCACTGTTAGGACCCACACCCCCCTTAAATGTTTGACAGAGCAAAAGAATGTTCATTTCCTGTATCCTGAAAGTGCCAGTTAAATGTGATATGTAGGGATGAAAACAGCAAAATCAGCTTTGTTGCTTATAACCTTGTCATTTATTGTTGCTTCGGTTTTTTTTTCAACAAGGCAGGATTTTTTTTTTTTTTTTTTCAGCAATAGCGCTGTCATTGCTTGTTTGTCTATTGCAGGTGGTAAGATATACTGCATTACAACCCTGTCTGAAAGTACTTTAGCAATGGCGAACACATCAAGACATGTGGCACTGAATTAATTTTATTTTCTGTTTTAACTCTTTCATTTAGACAGTGCGGAAATGGTTTTTTCAACTTCTGTCAGCACTTGAATATATTCACAGCAGGGGAATTTTGCACAGGGGTAAGAGAAGATCCTCGATCTGAAGTTGTGCATGCATTAAGTGTATCATTATCAATGAGGTGCTAGCAAATGTTGTGAATAAAGTTATCAGTAATGTAGCATTTCCAAAGAATACATCTAAAGACTTAAGATCAACAAAAAGTTAGTTGGACAATTTTAATTTTTTTTTTGACAACTTAGTCTAAATTGAGATTCCTACCATGATAAGTAACATTTTTAAGTCTTTATGAGACAATGGTGATAAGTTCAAGCATTTCTATTTATGGGCAAGATATTAATTATTTTTAAACATGTTTGCAACCTTCTTTTGAAATGAGGGCAGCTTTCCTTCTTTTTTTTTTTTTTTTACTTTTGTGAACCTAATTTTTTGTAAATACA
Source organism: Peronia verruculata (assembly GCA_038406235.1). Lineage (NCBI taxonomy): Eukaryota > Metazoa > Mollusca > Gastropoda > Systellommatophora > Onchidiidae > Peronia > Peronia verruculata. The sequence continues at coordinate 9,837 of JBCAUA010011135.1, read as the reverse complement.
TTTTTAGGATTTGTATCAAAAGAGATTAATTCATGTTATTTATTGTTGTTGTTGTTGTTTTTCCTCAGATATCAAACCACAAAATCTTTTTCTGACTGACAGGCGAAATATTAGATTAGGTGACTTCGGCATATCAAGAATTCTGTATAATGATTCTGATGTTGCACTGACACTTATAGGGACCCCTTTCTATCTGAGTCCAGAAATCTGTAACCAGCAACCGTATCCACAATTTTTGCCCTGACACATATTCTGAACTGGTGCAGTCCATGAGTGGTTTCAGAGTGGGAAACTTTTTTCATACTAGTGTTTGATAGCTATCCTCTTTGTTTGACCTCTGTGTCCGTTTTTATAATTGTTTTTGTGTTTTGTGTAGTGAGGATGCATCTAATGTCTCCCACCATTGAGAACTTCCTTTTCATAATTGTCGCAGAATTTGATATTATCCAGCATTCCTTGTCTTAAATGTTGAAATAATTAAATTATTTTTCATTGCTTTGCTTAATGTTTCACACCATTAACATTATAAGTCAACCACACCATCATAATTGCTCCGGCAAAGAAATGAAGAATCAGTTTTTTTTTGTTCTTTTTAAATCCATGTTATGAGATATTCTCCTTCAAAATTTAAGGTAACTGATCTGCCCTGTTAAATTCATTGAATATGTCAAGTCCTTTGTACAGTTCATCTTAGCTTACAGTGCTAATTTTCAATCTGAATAAATATGTTTATACTTAACTGGCCACTACAGATACAGCTTCAAAAGTGATATGTGGTCAGCAGGCTGTGTACTGTATGAATTGTGCTGTCTCAGAGTCCCATTTACTGGATCAGATTTACCCAGTTTGGCCTCTGAAATTCAGAAAGGGTCATATTCTTCATTACCTGGGTAAGATTACATACTGGTGATTTTCAGTACATAGAGATGAATAGTGCAATATTCAGTTGTTTAAATGGATAATTTAACGGATGGGTTCATACCAGTGATCCCCAAGTAATGAATGGTGCATTTCCTGTTGTGCGTGTCACTATTTTTTGCTAATTCCAGTCAAACTATTGCATGTATATTTAAAACTCTGAATTTTTATTATGTATATCTTCAACTTTAAATGTTAAAGTGATTGTTCAACTTTTCTGAGAAAAAAGTACTAAAGTGTGGCATTGAAGCTAAGATATTGGTGGTCTCTAAAATCAGTATTATGTGTGTTAGGCTCTTCATTGAGTTAATTTATTTTTTTTTTCTTTTTTTTAACTTTTAATTTTCTATCTGGAAATTCTCTGAATTTGTAACATCAAAATTTCTGACTCTTAAATATGACAAAGTAAATATGTAAAGCTTAAACGTAGACAAAAACAACAACAACAAAAGGGTTTAGTACTTACAATACTTCCTGTTTCTCAAAAAATGGATGAAACTCAATGTTACCTATGTCTTTTTTGTTGTGTATGTGACCTCTCTGACTTCAGTTCAGCAATTAAGAGAACCCAGTCTAATTAGTCTTAATCAGGTCAGGAGTTTGGCCAGAGAGACCTTTTCTTCTGAAAACTGGTGACACATTACGTGCACTGTTCAAAAATTGGTTTTGTTTGTAGTAAAGATATCCATTTTTATTTTTGAAATAAATAGATTAGATTAACTAATCCTATCTCATTTGCAGTTGTCAATCAAGCTTTTGAGCACATTTTGTTACATGTGTCACTTTGCAGTTCAATGAAATTTACATACCTTCAGTACCGAATTCAAAAGTTATTATCCAAATTTAACTTTACACTAAGAAAAAACATTACTTTGAAACATTTTAATGAAAAATTGTGAATAAGTTCACAGAATGTCATATGCAGCTGTCTTCCAAAACAAATGCCAGGAAGCTGAAAAAATGCCAAAGTACATGCCATGGTTTTGAATGAAAAATGATGTCATATCTGCTGATTTCTGATACTGGCGATGAGTATACATGTAAGAAAGATAGTGAGGGCTGGTGTAATTTCAAATCTAGAAAACAGGAATTTTGACTTTATACATGTAACATGGAATGCACTAATTCACCTTTGAAGATGATATAAAAAAAATGGGCTGAAATAAACGCAGCAGTGAAATGATATTGAAATCAGAGTGTATTATTACATATTATGTTAGTTCTATAAAGTAATAAATGGTTATCTTGCTGAGAATTATTCATAGATTGAACCTTTGTTCTTTTTTGTTTGACAGTCATTGCGATGATATGTTCCATGATCTGGTAAATTCACTTTTGAAATCAGACCCCGAAAAGCGCCCCAGTGCCAGTGATATTTTGCAGAATGCAGTCATGCAGGTAGATTCCACTGCATATTTTATACATCTGTGAACAATGGGAGATCATTGTGACCAGTCATATTACTTCCCTTTGCCAAAAACAACAAGTGTTGAACAAATGTCTCGGAGCCAGTCAAAATGAGGCGCATTTTGATTTTTCATCATATGGGGTTTTTGATATCATGTGAAAGCTTATTTCAGGTGGTGAAAAGTTTTGAGCTAGCTTTATTCTTGCCACAGAGACAAGGGGGTACCTTCCAGCAATGACCGAAATTCCGAGAAAACCGAGTTTGAATAAACGGTCAAATGTATAAATCTACATAGCTTACCTCACAAAAACCTGATTTTAATGAAGAAATATTTATAAATCGGGGATTAGACAGCTAGATACTGTCCTGTTCAGAAATTAATGTTCTTTCTATTTCTGCAATTAAAAAAAAACTCAATATCTGACCCCCCTAAAGCCGGATTTCTCAGATTTAGCCCAGCGACTTACCTGTCATTTTAACTGACCGCAAGACAAATATAGAAGAGAAGAGAAAAAAATCACTTCTGATGCCTTTGCTTGAAATAATTACCAGAAAAATTCCAGATATGTGTTTTATTTTGCAATTTTTTTGTTTTGATAATCATTTTTTGAAATGGCAGGAAATAATGAATTTATTTTTTTTTTTTTTTTCTTAATATTTATGCATCTTGTTCAACATCTCTCATGTCTGGCAAAGCAATAAAATAGGTCACAAAGATCTGCCATTGTTCATAAGAGTGTAAAATTATGTTAATTAAAGTTGTTGTTCCAGGCAGTCCATCAATTTTTTTGTGTTACCTGTAGTATCTTTCTGTTATTAAATTCAATGGTGCCCATGCATTCAGATATATCCACTGTACTATTTTTCTGTTCACTCTTAGAAGTGACCAAAACATCAGTCACAGAGTCTATCTGAAATGACAGAAAGGCTTCACTAGTCAATAGTGTTCTCATAATAAGTGCATTTTACTAGAAAAGTTCTATACGCATTTTTTCTGCTTGAGAAGAACATCTTTAAATGAAGTTCCTAAAGATCAACTGCCTTTTCAGGATTCCAGACCAGCACTTTAAATGTTTCAAAATTATTATTTTTATTTAGTGAAATGACAACAAAAATCTATACTATGAATCTGCAATGAAACCCACAAAAGACATATGGACTCGAAAACTGCTCAGTGCATCCATCTGAAACTTGACACACAACATTGTTACATAAAGATCTATGTTTCTATGTACATAAACCCAAAGACGCTTATTATCTTTAACATTATTATGAAAATTTAATAATAAATTCGCAAGTGTGCTTGATCCCAATTGTACGTTCAATAGTATGACACGTTCAAAACATGTTTTGATGAGTAACATTCAGTTTAATCAACCAAAATATCAACATCAAGGTGCCATACACTTTAAATTGCAGGGCTATATTTTAAAAATCTCCCATGAAGGCCTTGGCTCTTCTTCTAGTTTTATCAAACATTTTCATTTTGTGTTTATTGGTATTAAGATCTATAAGGTGACCCATGATAGGCAGAGTTAATGTCCCTGACAAAATAAAAATATAGTTGTATTTCATACTAAGTAGCACATTAATTATCTAAGTAAAGGGCATTTTTCTTTTTGTTGTCGCTTATCTTTTCTCTTCTGGTCTTTTGTATTTAGAAATATTTGTCCAAATGCAAGGTTCCAATCAGAAAAAAAAAACCATGATAAAAAGGTGCCTTTAGTTGAAAATCAGTGAAGTTTTTTTAGCTTGAAATTAAAGTAATATGGGATGAAAATCCTACTTTGCCTGTTTTAGGGCTCTTTCAAAGGAATGTCAAATTCCAGCACACAGAATGACAAATCTGCTGTTTCCAGTCATCACACTAGAGAAAAAGCATCAAGTGAAATGGGAGAGATACCAAATGTCTCAGGAGGCAATGAAATGGCTGATGCAACAAGCCACTTATCAAGGAGAGATCTCCAGGTTTGTCTTCATAATAATTAACATTCAGTGCTTTTACAACACATCATATTATTGTTGCATAATGTTCATTCATTTACTTTTTTTTTTTTTTTTCAGTTTAATACAGCAGTATTAATGGATTCATCAAGATCTTTTGCTCTTGATGTTTTCATACTGTTAAGAGAATTTCAGAAGTTTGTTTAAGCTGTTTCCTTGAAACTTATTTGTTTACTAGTAATATAATTCTCTTTTCTCCTTTCAAATCTGGTAGAGGAATATATATTTCTACTCACGGCTATGCTTCTGTCTTCAGGCTGCTTTTAGTCCTCTGACCGTCTTGCAATAATTCAACTGTCAGTTGGACTTTAGAGAGAAATTTCATTGCTGTTGTATCAAATTTTGAAACTGCCACACCCTAACAAAAGGTCTTACTGTGATATCAGATTTTCAGCCCATTATTCTAAGATTCTATCTGAAGTAATCTTGGTCTTGTGACCGCCAGTGCCTTGCCATATTTTTCTTGTTTTTTTTCAGTGAGTTTGGGCAGGTGTATTGTATTTGCTTGTGCCAGGAGACTATTCAAAATACATTTTTGAATTCCGCTAGATAATTAACTTATTGTTTAAAATTTTCTGATTACAACAAATTAAATACCTTTTTTTTCTGCTTGTTTAATGAAAGCTCTGCAATATGTGCTAGATTCTGTGAAAATTGTGTAACTCCTTCTCAATTAGAACATGAGTTGTGATAATTATTCTTTGATAAAGTAGATTTCGCTCAATATTATGCATTTACTTGAGCTGCACTAGAACACTTGGGTGCACAGACAAGGTAATCATTACAGACAAAACATTTCAACTCAAGGAACAGTTACAATTTCATTCACACATGCAAGTGAAAGCAGAAAATGCAACAGTTTCTATACAGGCAGCTGTGTTTATCACAGAAATTTTCCTCAACATATTGTCCCAAACCACCACACTCTTCAAACCTATTGCATTCTCTTCGTGGAATAACATTAGTTTGGGTTGGGTTTACTTTTGCGGGTAACTCAATGGTACCTGGCTTCCTGTGGGTAGGGAAGCCCGATGTCTAGCCTTCTCAGATAAGGGTGAATATATTTCGAAGGTCCCAAGTGTATGTTACGCACGTTATAGAACCCTTAGTAGTTCAAAATCGATGGAAGAGTAGGCCTGAGTGCCGCTGTCCGGGCAGAATTTCCAAATTTTAAATTTCTACCAACAAAAACTCTCAGGAAAAACTGACAACTTCTAAAAAGCCGTCTCTTAGGATTAAAAGGCTTAAGAAAAAAAAATTGGTCAGAACCAAGAGCGTTTTTACCCTTCCCGTGACAGATAATCAACTATTATTACACTCTGAAAAAACAGAAACCGCGCATATTTCACCCTAATAAGGCTGTGGGAATTCTATTTGAGAGGCCTAGGTGAATTTTTTCACTGATATTGGGTGTGTTCAGTGCCTCAGATGGTCAGTCAGTGTCCACCCCTGGCACTGGAGCTCCTGGTATTGATGAAGGTGATCATAATTAAGTCTCTTCGACGCAATTCGTCCATATCCGGCAAAATAGTGATGATCTATCACTGAATAAAGTGCCCCAAATGAGCAAGAGCCTGGATGGCAGAAGGACAGGTCAACCTTTGCTTGACCACCCTCCCGACACCTTAGAATGGACATATCAACTTTTTGATATCATTTTTATACAGCAGAGACCGCACTCTTAAAAGAAACAGATACTCAGAATAAAAAATTTTGAGCAAAAACCCAATTTCAGGAACCCCCCCCCCCCTTACAAACAGTCTGTGCATCTTAGTTATTGTTAGTCTATAGACTCCTTTAAATGCATTCTTTGCCTTTATTAGACAACTTGTACAAGGTAAATGATAAGACAAAATTCACTGATATTCTAGCCGGGGGGAGGGGGGGATAATAATGCATTCTTTTATGTCTCATATAGTTGTCTTGAATTCATGACTTATAAAGTTTTATCTTCAAGAAACATTTTTCTGTAGTTAATTTGACTTTCCTGACTCAAGCAGCTGATCAATCACCTCTTGTGAACTACATTGCAGTTACATTGCCTTTGCTTCATGGATGCATCCAAAATTTAGATCTAGGTTTATCAGATCTAGACATCAGATCTTTTATAGCTGGCTAATTTTGATTTTTTGTGTTTTAATTGTTTAAATCATGTGTACTGAAGGGAATCAATCCCCTAAACCCATTATTTTAACATCATCATCAAACAGCTATAGTTGTAGTACAAGATCATCACCATTCAGATCTAATTCGAGATTGTCACTATTTAGATCTTGCTCTAGATCATAATCATGTAGTCACTTCAATGAACTTTGTGATGACATTGGGAACCATAGGCCCACTAAGTTGTAAAAGCATGTTTTTACGAAGTTGAATGTAAAAGGCACTAATTTTGTCTATTTCGTGTAATTTGGTTGATCAGAAATAATTGCAGAAGTTTAATGCAAATTGAAATAAAAGATCAATCAATATTTTCACTGCTCTGTCCTTGATGTACTCCCTCCCCAAACACAACAGTGACAGGACTATATCATTCGTGTGAATTATGTTTAGCTTTAAGTTTCCTTTTTCAGCTTGCACAAATGAGTCAAAAGGACTAGAGTTATTCAAGCCCCATCTTCTTCATTCAAACTTGTTTCCAGTGGAGTGCCGGCTTCAAAGGCCAGAATGCCCAGTATGGCTAAACACAGTATCATGGACAGTGCATCTGTGTTTTTTTGTTTTGTTTTGTTTTTTGTCTTTCCTTTGCTGGTTCATATTATGAATTATGACGTCGCAATTTTTTTAAATACAAGGACATTTGAAAGATGTTTCATTGTGTGTCCCATATGCCCAGTTCACACATACAAAACCACTTGAAAATGGCGATTAAAGGTTTGTGTAACTTGGGAATAACATATATGTCAGGCTCAGGGAGCACAGTGGCTCTGTGGTTTACTCTTTGCTCAAGAAGAAAAAAACTCACGGCCGTGAGGCCAAGATCGACCGAAGGGTCTTGCACCAGGGGATGGAAGGATGTGAACCTCAGAACCTGCATTTTTTTTCAGTGACTAAATGGTCCTCTGGCCTTCTCATCTAGCCTTCTTGGATAAGGACAAATGTATTTCAGAGGTCCAGTGTGTACATAAAACACGTTAAAGAATCCTTGCCATTTTAAAATCGATGAAAGGGTAAGCTGCGTGCTGCTGTCTGGGCAAAAATTCCAAATTTCTGCCAACAAAAATTCTTACCAAAATCAGGCAGATAACCCTACTATCTCAGGACTGAAAGACCTAAGAAAAAAAAAAGCGCCGCCTATTTGGGCCTGTTGGCCCAGCTAGACCTGGAGTCTTTGTGGACCTATTGATGTGCCTCTTTCTCTATGTCCATGCTTAAAAAAGTTGTTGTATCCAGTTAGTTATGTAATGCATAAAGGCATTCCCCTCCCCTCCTCCTCCTCTCGCCCCAAAAACTGGGAACAGACACTCCCATGTGCGAGCCAATACAAAATTGTTTTGCCGTGCCTTTACTATGTGGGGCAACTTTTTTTTTTTTTCGCCTATGCTTCTTCATTGCAATACAAGGCCCAGATAGTCACTCCAAAAAAAAGAAAAATGTCATGCACAGACATAGTTTGTGTTGCATCTATGTGAAGTGGAATTGCTATACTTTTCATCTTCCTGAAGTTCTTGTCTTGTTTCCTCAAGATGCACGGTACATTCAAGTGGCTATGGTTTCTTGTTGGAAGCGATAAAACTGTTTTTTTTTATGTAACTGATCTGAGGTCCATATTTCATGCAGATAGGCTTAACTTTTAATACATAAATTTAGATTTATCTGAAAGATAAAAGAAGAGAGAATATTTTAATATGATTTTTATTTGATGCAGTTCAAAGGAAAGTCAAATAAAAATAATGAAAAAAAAAAAATGGATTTTGCCGAGCCGCCAGCAGTTTTTCTTTATAGAAATGGCCCAGTTTGTGGTAACTAATCACAGACAGATATTTGTGCAGCACAACAGATATTGTACAGTGACTAAAGCATTTTCCTGCAATTAATTGTCTTGTTATTGAATGTGTTAGTTGATTTATTGTATTATTTATTATTTATTTTTATATATTTTTGTTCAGTTAAAAAATTATGTGCTCAGGGTAACAAAGAGAAATTTCTATGGGAAGAAAATTGAATGAGGTCTTTCTGGATATTCATTAGTGGTTTCTCAGTTTCATATTTGTAACATAATGGAAAAGAGACAGGTAAGTGTATTTCTGCAACACAATGAAATGCTGCCATATGTATCAATGAACCAGAACTTGAGAACATCTACATGAATTTCTTTGTCATTTTTGTTTCATTTTACATTAGAATCTCGCCAGGAAGATTGATAGTAGCACTTATACGGTGGTAAAGCATCCAAAAGTACGCCGATTATCTCTTGCTTCCCCTGAGCTGAGTGCATTGATAGAGAAGCAGAGGTCCCAGTCACTGGAGAAACATCAAGCCTTGTCAGCTGATGCTCCACGGAAACCAAAGTCAAGAAATCAGGTCATAACATAGAAACATTTCAATGGCAACTGTTGAGTATTATAAGATGTCAAGTAACATTGTTACCCAAAATTGAACAACTATTACAACTGGGTTAACAAAGCTGACACTAATGATTTTCGTCAATCATTCAGAACATAATTACATAAATTACCAACATGAAAAACATTGTTATTTGAACATTAGCGTTAACAATATCCTGTGCATCAGTTGTTTGTTTTTTTTGTTTGTTTGTTTGTTTTTTTTTATTGGCTACAGACAGTGAAAGTTTTGACACATTTGTTCATATGAAACAGGAGTTCTCTACATCCATTTTTGTGGATATTTTCTTTTCAAAAATAATTTTGCACCATGCTAGCCCCTGATTTCAACCATGAATATTGAATGATTCTTTTCTTCAAACCAGGTCTCACCACCTTGCCTAAATCTTGTGAAAGCAATGCAAAGAAAGCATGATGACGAGACAACAAAGTGTGAAGGGGTAGGAATAAGCCCAACAATCACAGAACAAGAGATTACAGGTTAATGAAATTTTACCATGGGTATTTACAAGATTTATGATCTGTCGATTTGTTTGTAAATACAGAAAGATTTATTTCAAAATAGAAATGATTTGTTTCAAAATAATGATAATGAATTTTTTTTTTTTTTTTTTATAAGTAGAATGGCAAAGATGGCCACTCTAGGACTCATAGATGGAGAAGCTTGGGTTGAAATATTCTAAAAAAAAAAAAAAATGGCGAATGACAGGAGAAATAATGCAAAATGAGAAAAACTAGTGAATTCTCTACCCACGGCTGTGCACCAGCGTGTCTTTAGTTTAGCCCGTGCCGGCGAGTTGGCCGGGGTCAAGAGGTCAAGTCACGGTTCACCGCCGGCCCACCGGGGAGCGCGAGCTAACTGCTGTGGCGTTGTGAAAATGTGCAGTATTTTAATACACTGACATGTGCAATAGAGGAACATGAAACATTAAGACAAAATAT
>JBCAUA010011124.1:0-13132 GCA_038406235.1 Peronia verruculata | reverse complement strand
GCAAAAATAGTACACTGAAATTAACATTTAATGTTTCGTAGACACATATCATTTCAAAACTAATCAAAACGGAGCGGAATGCCAAATTGTGCACTAATACCAATGAAATGCTTGCAACTTTTACCGTTTAAGGAAAACCTCAGATGAAATGGGAAAACATTTTTTACACTATGACAATATATGTATTTTTTAACAATTTTAAGTGAAAACCGCATATCGCTGCGTTTCTGGGTTCTCTTGTGATCGTCATTTATGAGATTAAATTCAACACTAAACCAATAATTTCAGCCCACCAGCCTTAATGCGTTACGACCTTGACCGCGGCATTGCACAGCCCTATAAGTACCACGGAAAGGACCTGTCGTAACTACGTGAGAATTTGCGTTAGGAGTATTCGTAACTCGGGCCAGTTAGGACATACGGCTCCTGATATCAGTCAAAACAACAGAGCTAGACCCTGTAGCATAAACGAGTTTGAACCTCAAAAGTGTTCCCATGCAGGCTGAAGAATCACCAGATTCCTTTCACGAAATTGCCGAATGTTAATTGTAATTCTTGTCATGAATTACAGTGACAAGGTCAAGTTTGTCACAATAACCAAATATCGTTTTCATTACAGTTTTCTTCCAGTTTTCGACAACCTCCTCTTTATAATGTTATTTTTACTAAACAGAACCGGCTCAAGAAAGTTGGAAAATGTGAAGAAATTGTTGTTGTCGTTGTTGTTTATTTTTACGATATTGCCTACATTATAATTACATCATTGTTTATTATTTAGTTAGAGGCTGTCAATGAGACAAAATAAAGAATTTTGTTGATGAAAGAAATCAGATATACTGTATGGAGGAGAAACCGCTGCCCGGCACAAATTCTCAATTTAAATTTCAAACCACAATAAAATAATTTAAACCAATTCTGTGCGCACACTTAAAGAAATAAGCATTTTGTCTTGAAATTGAAATACTATAATAGGTACGTCCAGGAAGAAAAAAAAAATTGCCACACTGTACCTTCACCAGTAACAACACTTATGCGCCAGCTTGCGTCGTTACCAATCAGGCAGTCATCAGTCAATTTCTTGATCGGTCAATCAAACATTCAATCTCACTCTGAGTATGTATATGCTTTTGTCTATCTATCTCTACCATCCATCCTATTCATGGACCTTCCATCCATCTATTCATCCATCCATCCATCTTCATTGACCCTTCCATCTATCCATCTATTCATCCATCCATCCATCCATCTATCCATTCATACATCCATCTATCCATCCATCTTCATTGACCCTTCCATCCATCCACTTATTCATCCGTCCATCTATCCAGCCATCCATCCATCCATCCATCCATCATTCCCTCCATCCAACGATCCATCCATCTATTCCTTCAAGTGCTTGTCAGTCAGTTCTCTTTGTTCTTGCTATGACAGACACTGTCATTTACCAATGCATCTGCCCAGGTGACAGGGTCCGTACCAAAGCCATAACACACTCGATTGTGCCGACGTCATCCTTTATGGCACCCGTTTGATCTAACTTACACTGTTAGGTGAATATAAAATGTTACAAATACATCTAGATCTATTCTAAAGTCATAGGTGAAAGGATAGTTTAAGTGTTTTAAGAATGAAGAGCAGCAGTGAACGGTTCGATTGTTTACAAGGACCTACTCTCGATTTAATTTTACTAATACTAGCGTATTCGTTTGTGTTTCCAAGAAGTTTGCCTTTCCTAAGGATCCTGGGGCTGTTGTTTGAGATGTTGTGCTTCTGTGAAGCCCTGTTGTGCCCGAAAGGGAAGTAGACATTTCGTAAAAGATTTGCTCGGATCAGGTGAAAGGTTGGGAATACCGGCGTCTATTTTTAGCAGGGTAGTGCAAACACTCCAAACTATTCACATATTTGACTCACTTTACGGTATGACCCTGTTAAGATATGGCCTGCCCCTCCCCCCCCCCTCCGCCCAACGTGTCTGTCTGTCTGTCTGTACAGCTGTCTGTCTGTCTGCCTGCCTGTCTCTTATCTCTCGTTTTCTAGATATATAATTATATTGAAACTCGTATTGCTACTTTTCCCCAATAATTACGTTTTTCAGGTACTCCTTTTTTTTTTTCAAATTTCTGAGATGGAAATGGACGATTGTCTCCACTGTAATTGTGTGTGTGTGTGTATGTGTGTGAGTGTGTGTGTGTTTGTATGTGTGTGTGTGTGTGTGTTTGAATAATTCTTTCGCACTCATTCCCAATTTCATTAAATTTTAATATATTTTCAACATTAGGGCTTGTCCTAAATCTATATGGTTGTCGAGTTTACTCTTTAAGATTTGTGCATAAAGGGATTACATAGGCAGAAGATGACCCAGATGGTAAACGAGATGGAAAGGGAACGAAATGGTGAGAACTGTCTACCTGTCGATTTGGCACAATATTCAAATAAATGAAAATATAAAAAAAAAGGTTCTTTTTTTTTTTACAACGAACAATGATAAGACAAAAACTGGATCACCCAAACTAACTGCCGAAATCATCGTGGGTGCAACGTGTTACAAGATCAGTACAGTTGCGGTACCCTCTAAAGATAAATGTCTTGAAAAGAGAACTGGGACAAGCTGGCCTTGAACTCACTCAATCCAATACATTAAGTAAAACGTTACTGTCAACACTGAAACAGCTCAGAGTTTGATTTCTGGTGCTATTAAATCCCCCCCCCCCCCAAAAAAAAAAGTTACAGAGCAAATGCAAGTGAATGAAACACGAGAATGACAAACATATGTATTTTGTGTATATGTAATAAAGTCCCAGGAGGGCGCATGAAATAATAAATCATTGTAAATGTGTATTTACACACAGTTACATACAATCACACAATCTATATAATTCAGTATGTTGGCATATAGAATGCCCATTTACACGTAATTTTATTTATGTATTCTAACGACTATTTTCAAAACTGCACTTTACAAACAGTTAATGAATACAGTGCCCTTTATTCTCAAAAGTATTTGTGTCATCGTTCAATAGACAAGTTAAAGGGCAAGGTCTTATACACTGTCAAATTTTATCTATGTATACTATGTCATTCATACCATCATTTTTTACTTCATAATTTGGCACACTTTAAATCATAAATAGATCTAGATCTAGTCCTTGCGAACGTAAAGGACAGGAAGCCCAACCCTTATGAGCAGGTGAGGAACAGGAGATGATTTGACTTACCTCCCGAGTTCCTCTCGCCAGTCGATAAGGAGTCAAACCTTCCCAATTATTTGAAGGACATCTAGGTTCAATAAGCTGTAAGTTATATAAGTCAGTCACTCACAGTGAGGAGTTTTAGTCCTCTGTATTTCCCTTCCATCCCGTGTTTCTTGTGCTTTTTTTTTTTACACGCGCGTCCTTCCGTAATACAGCCGGGTCTCTTATGAGTGGGTGAGGAACAGGGGTGATCTTACCTACATCCCTAGTTCCTCTCGCCAATTGTTAGGAGGTCGAGCTTTCCCAGTTATTTGAAGAACAGCTAGGTTCAATAGGATGTAAATTATTTAAGTCTGTTATTCATAGAGAAGAGCTTCAGCTTCAGTCCTATATTTGTTTTTCTTTCCGTGCCGTGTTTTTTTTACACGCGCCTCCTTCCGTATTACAGCCAGAGTATGGAAGTTGCTCGAGGCCCTGAGTTTAATTGGTAATATATCTATGACCCGGGCCGATATCTACTGAATGCGAACCATTCTATAACTTTGCCATTCACACCTATTTTACTGCTTCAGTATAATACTGTTGGTGTCGATGTCTTATTGAAGTTGTTTGTAGAGACTTAGTGAGTGTCATGTCAGACCCGATCAAATACATTTTTCTAAAAGTATTTTGAACACATGAGAGTGTGCCCATTTATGATGTGGTATTTTTAAAAAAAGTATTCAGACAAATTAATATAAATTATTTACCTTTTATCTAATAGAGTTGCAACCATGAAGATGATTTTATGCCTTAAATATTAATGAGTCGTCATCTGACCACTAGCACAAACACAAGGAATCAGACACATTAATATCAATAATTTACCTTTTTTTTTCTAATAGAGTCGCACCTAATTCCATGATTTTATTCATTAGATAATAAAGTCTTTGGAACTGTCACTCATACAGATGATCGAAAAGAAAAAGCATATTGCACTAGCTGTTTGCATGATTCTATTTTGAGAAAAAAAAACTGTAAGTAAAATCTGACAATGAATTCGTGAATGAATTACCCCCTATTTAAGCCTTGTCGTTGCATTTTGTTATCTCTTTATACCCTCTTCAAGTTTTCCACAGCAGACTGCTATTTTGTCATTGCATTGCACTAGTTACAATTTGAAGATTCTACACTTTAGTTAGTTGATGTTATTGGTCTTGTTTGATTTGGTTCATCCATGGACTCCTTGTTGCGATGACTATGTTGCTTAAACCTGTAGTTGTTTGCATTGTAAAATTTGACAGTTTTTGCTTTATATCGCTTACTTGACATTTTAATTTTGCTTTATATCGCTTACTTTATATTCCAAGACCGTGGAAAACTTTGCTGCACTTATACTCTGTGATTTTCAATAAAAACAAGAGATCAGACAATGGAAGGGAGTTACCTTGAGAAACAAGGAATCGGATTTTGAAAAAACACGTCTCTTAAAAGACTCAGCAAGGTATTTTATGCAGAACATCTAGAGGGAGATCTGAATATGTAACCAATAATGACGGAAGTTCGCTAGTTACGCATGTATCACGTGACCTATGGTGCTATTACGAATGCCTGTTTTACATTGCAGAACATTTTAATTTTCAGCTTTTCTGTACCCTGCATTTGCCATAGAATATTACAGCTCAAGTCAAGTACACAGTTACAGGAAAGTAATGTACCTTGACCAGGTTAAGCGCCAACGATACCACCAGACTTCCTCATTCAGTCCGCTGCTTGCTCCGATGATGCATACTCAGCCCTCCCTCTGTATGTCAGCCTCTCATCAATAAAGTATAACTTTTTTCACGTCTCTTAAAGGTAGTTTGATGAAAGCAGGTATTGTCATTCTTTGAAATCTTTTTATTTTATTTGCGTGTTTGAAAGGACATGTTTCAGTCATGATGCCATCCGCAATAACATTGAATATGCATCTATGTCATAGGTAATTAAATGTATGAGAACCTTGGTGTGAACTGTTTTAAACAGCTTGTTTTGTTCCTAGCATAGTGATTGTTGACGTCTCTTTTGCTCTGCACCTGCAGACATTCACTGACCAAAGTAAAGTTCTGTCGTTTTCCTTCAAACGACTTCCATTATATAAATAGGCTGACGGTGAATAAAAATTTAAAAAAAAAAAACTCCCTCCCCCCCCCCCACCCCTTTCAGCTACTTTGAAGCATGCCTAAACAAAAATCTATATAATAAGAGCGATTAGGGGGCGTGGCACTTATCTTATCGTCCAATAAAGTCGGAATCGACAGGCATTTAAAATTCAAATAAAATTACAGATGTGGGCAACTGATGCTTAACTGTGTTATAGGCTACTTTGTATTTTGATTGAATTTTTAAATTAATTTTTTTAATGCCGAACTATCATTCATTTTGTCCGCCATCACTTCGGTGCGGGACACATGACGCATTCAAAACACGTTTTCTTTGAGTAATATTCAGTTTAAGGAACCAAAATATCAGCACCGAAGTACGCATGCTGGCCAAAACATTTAAGTCGCAGGACTATATTCTTGTATTTTAAAAAACCTTCTGCGGAGGCCGTGGGGTACCCAGCTAGTTATTTATAAGCATAAAAGACACGTCAGCATAAACTATTGAGCCAGTGTACATAATTATTCTCTGTCCTCTGTATTTGACTAAGACCATTGTTCCACATACCTGTCTCATACTGTGTAAGCGCAATAAGTGTGTGTCGTTACCATTTCACCGCACATCGTCTTCAACCGCGCCTTTAATCACCAAACATAAATTCTTAAATTAAATCAATTAATTTTAATGGGACTTTAGTTTATATTACTGGTAGAACTTTTATTAGTGTTAATAAACTGGCTCTATCTCATTATAAATTCAATGAAAGCCACACGTCTAACCAAGATGACGACAATGATAATTATTTAATTACCCCCATTAGAACGCTCAATTTCAATAAAGGCGCCATCTGTGTAATCACCCTATTTAGAGAATGTCCCAGTGTGAACATTACTGGCATTATTGGAAGTGTACTAACGACAGCGTTTTATGACTACGATTCATTATACAAACCACATTAATTGTTGAGTCCAACCGTAATTTCCATTAGCATTCAATATCAATTTTCAAACAGTGATCACTTGTAAACGCCATTACCTGTCATCTCTTCATTATTGTAATTGTTGGAAGATGGAGAGTGGTGACGAATGCCCACTCTGTAGGGGGAAACAGACATTACATTATAACAACATGATCTTTTTGGTACCAAAGTCGGCTTGGCCGGTGGAAGATACAGCTGGCAGCACAACCGTGTGCTTGCATCGGCACTGACAAAGCCGGAAAAATCAGATGAATCCAGGACAAATACATTCGTGCAAGAGTCAACAAGTATTCCCACCAGATCCCCTGCAATATTCCAGTACGTGGCATACTGGAGGGAGCCGGCGACTGGGACATAGTGGCCGGTTTGACAGAATGGGGAGAACATCCCTAATTAAGAGGTCGGGTATGAGGCCGGACACAGTGCTTAGCTCGAGGATTGTATGGTCGTACATCTTTGTAGAGCTAACTGTTCCGTATGAGACAAATGGAGGAGCAGCACGAGTACAAGATGGCCAACTACCAAGATCTCCTAACGGATTTGCGTAGAGCCGGAGTGAAGGCAGGCATATTCGCAGGAGAAGTGGGAGCAAGGGGCTACGTTGGTTCAACAGTATATTCTCTATTGAAGAAGCTCAACTTAGGTGGCGGCAGGAATATAAGAAGTACCTTGCGTGAGTTAGGAGCAGTAGCAGAGAACTTTTCCTGTTGGATCTCTTGAAAAAGGAACGATGTGACCTCTACACCACTTGATGCCGGACGGTAGATTTAAATGGATGTTATGCCATAAAAACAGTGGCACACGTAGCACAGCGGTCACCACCAAACGGTACTGGTTCAAATCCCACCAGGAGACCCCGAGGGAAAAAAGGTGGGTGACGGACATTGGGAATCATGACCCCGGGGTAGCCAAGATTCTAAAAGATGTCAGGAAGTTAAAGGCCGAAACATCTAATGAAAGAACCCACTCTTCCTCTGAGGACCTTCACCTGTCTCTCTCCACCCAAAGAGTTTTCCTACCACCCCAGATATCGAACTCCCATTGTGTTTCTAAGTATGTCACCCATGGCATCACCACCAGGATCCAAAAACTGTCAATCATGCCCGGTAAAATCAAAAGTGTCAACCAGATGAAGACCTTCAATGGGTAGAAAACTGCGAGAACTCTCTCCAAAGTTATAATTCCAGTGAGGTAAAGGGATATAAATAGTGCCAGCTGGCCCAATAGTCAAACGTAAGTCAAATGTAGGGTTGATAAATCAAAGCCACAAAATAGTCAAAGTGACCAAGAATGCAGCCTAGTTTTCTTTGGAAAGATTGACAAGAAAGATTTAAATAGGTTTTTATTTGGCGATTGCTGCTAATGACAAGGCAGGTCATATGATTTTTTTTTTTTTAAAGGCATCAGTCAAATGTTAAAGAAGAAAGTCTGTCAAGTGTTCCTCACTCTCAAGTCTCTGTATAAAGCTACCGTTGTGGGCATATTGAGCAAATGAACAGGGCAATAATGAGTTATTGTTAAATAATGAGTCCACCCAAACGGGTGTAATCTTTGCATTCATTAAATATGACATAGCCTACAGAGGGTTGAAAACTGAATTTTTCTTTTGTTTGTGTCGGAAATTTGTTATTTTGAGCTCATATCTGGCGATATAACCATGCGAAGGCTTCGTGCGCCTACTTTACAATCATATACTGAAAGAAATTGGTGTTCGTTATGCGTTAACTAATGGAGAGCATTACAGAAATCCCTTTTTGCCATCAGCGAGATACACTTATCAAGTGCGGTTATGTTACTTGAGCCTGCCTTGTTCTGAAGCTTTTCGTGATATTCTGGTTTACATATATATGCAAGCTGTGAATATATTTCACATGAATGTATATTGTGTGTTGTCAACTATGAATGGAAAGAAGAAAGTTTATGCCTTTACCTTATCTTATGATGAAGAATGGTAAACCCTAGAAATCTTGTTTCATTTGTGGTTCGTTTAAAAAAAAGAAAAAAAGATGTTTCATTTGTATGTGTAATAGTTTTGTTTGTTTGTTTGTTTGTTTTGGTTTTCTTTGGTTTTGTTTTGTTTGTTTTGTCTTCTTTTTTTAATGATATTTTTCTTTTCACGAAATTGTTTTTGCCATTATAATTATTCTGCTTGTATTTCATATTAGTACTGAATGTGTGACACTCCTTGTTTCATTGCATTCTAAATTTACCAAATGGTATACGATTTTATACCTCATCTAATCCATCTTTAATCAACAAAACTTTCCATTTGAAAACACCCTCAGTAGGGATACCGACCTACTGGTTTGCACATCACCTCCTTTATATTACATTTACAACTTGTAAGTTGTACGTTCTGTTTCCGGGAATTATAGTTAAGTCATAGGAATTTTTAAAGAAAATATGACAACGTTCAGTTGCAATCCAGATAATGCCGGTAACAGAAACAAAGTTAAGGGTTGAAATTTAAATATGATTTAGTAAGCGAAATTTGTCGGGCAAGTATATGGATAGAAAGAGAGCTTTAGTTTTTGTCTTAGGAAAAAAAAAAAAAAAGAAGTCCATATTTGAAAAAAAAAATGCGTCTTTAAATTTTAATAGTGTTTTATTGTGTGTGTGTATGTGTGTGCGTGCGTATGTGTGTGTGTGTGTGTGTGTGTGTGTGTGTGTGTGTGTGTGTGTGTGTGTGTGTGTGTGTGTGTGTGTGTGTGCGCGTGTGCGTCTTAACACTGAAACTTAGCGCTGGGTATTTTATTGATGAAGGTGGACCTGGGAGTTTATACGGGCATGTTGAAACAGCCAAACTCTGGGACCTATAACATATAATAAGACTAGTAAGCACGTGGAGCTACAATTGCGGCAGCTGGACCTAAGGGCTGTATAGTATTGCCTACTCTCCCAACAGCGGAAAAGAGGTAATGAAAAAAGAAGGGAAACTTTTCAAATGTCCTTGCACGAGTGATTATAAATAGCTCCTACTTAAAGTCACAAGACAAACTTATAGAGTATCAGTATATTATGATCTTAATTAAAATATTACATATTTTGATCTTTACTACTTACTTTCTTTTCAAACTCATAACACAGAGAGATGTTTTAGTTTCTGTCATGCATATATCTGATAAATTTGTATCATGTGCAAAGTTTGGAAGATGAAATGCCCACATCTGATTCTTTTTTGCTGTCTCCTATGTACATTTCTGAACACTGCTGAGGACCAGCAGTTTGATCCGTGCCCAGCAGGTCGGCCGGGGTAAAAAGGGCAAGTCACAGCTCACCGCCGGCGCACCAGGGAGTAGGAGCTAACTGCCGTGGCGTTGTGAAAATGTCCAGTATTTCACTACACTGGCACGGGCAATAGAGGAACATGAAACATTAAGACAACAGAGGAACATGAAACATTAAGACAAAATATAAACAGAGAGATGGACATATGAATTTTTCTGTGGTATTTTTTTTTAATAATGATATATCTCTTGTGAAAGAGAGTATAACTCTGTTCCAAAAACGGGTAAATTGTGCTAAGTTTTATAAAATGTTAAACTTTTTCATCTCCAATTATTAGGCAAAGGCTAGGAGTTAAGTCAGTTTTAAAAAATATGATTGGAAAGAAGAGGATTTAACCTTTCCAACAGTGGTAAAAACTCCAGCTAAAACTGGTTCCGCCACAATCGGGCGTTGAATTATGTGACCCTCTAAATAACACAATCAGGCCCGTATCAGGCCCGTATCTAGGATCAGCGGGACAAAGGCTTGTATTGCATGCATGCAAACAATGAACACAAGTTAGTATCTAAATAATAAGAGCGATCATGGGGCGTGACACTTATCTTATGCTCCAATAAAGTCGGAATCGGCAGGCATTTAAAAGTCAAATATAATTACAGACGTGGGCAACTGATACCTAACTGTGTTATAGGCTACTCTTTATTTTGATTGAATTTACAGAGTTGTTTCGATTTACTTTTTTAATGCCGAACTATCATTCATTTTGTCCATCATCACTTCCGTGCGGGACTCATGACTCATTCAAAACACGTTTTCTTTGAGTAATATTCAGTTTAATGAAATAAATATCATCATCGAGGTGCGCATGCTGCCAAAAAATTTCAGTCGCAGGACTATATATTTTTTAAAAAAACCTTCCACGGAGGCCGTGGGGTACCCACCTAGTCACTTATAGAAACTGTAAAACAGTTAAAACGTTGCTTTGTTTACAGCGTGCTCCGACAAGGGGATAACATAACATTATTATCGCCGTCCGGAAATACTACTGCCGTAAGTCCGATTTTTGCGATTTTGGGATATCTGAACCCTATAACAAAATCTCGTATTCAGTTTTTTATCCGTTTACGAGATATTCTTTTAAAAAAGATACTTGATGTAACTGAACACTGTGTAAAAATCTTGAACTGTTACTGTTGGAACCCATTACCCTGCGTGTATTTTCTACTCTGGCAATCTGTTTTGAAATACTACTGCTGTATGTCCACCTACGGCTTGTGTACTGCAGAAAGAATGTGACATTCTTCAATGTTGACATTGTAACTTGACTTACAGTGACACACAGACAGAGACTTCCGTCATTTTTCTTCTATATAGGCAACTATTGTTGCAAGTCAACTTACCTTGATAATAAATGAACCAGATTCACGATAGAAACTGATACTGACGCTATAATTCGATATACGATTAAATTATTTCCAAGAGTTCAGTGATACATTGCCGTATGTCCTATATTTATGCAATAAATAAAATGTTATGGGAAAAAAGGTATAAATTTGTTCATATAAAATGATCATGATGTTCTCTTCACAATAAAATTATAACAAAAAAGAAGTAAAAACAACTAAGTTATTAAATTTTTCCTTTCTCCTGAAAACTTTCTTTTTTTTTACCTACGGCAGTAGTATTTCCGTGCTGTGATAGTAGGCCTACATAAATAAACACATCAATAATATACACAGTAATTACAAAAGGTATAATGAGTTGGGAGAAACCCAAAGCATTTTGAAGTTTGCCTGTTTTTCTCCTTTTTACTGATGTTGGTGATCGTAGTTGTGGTTTGGCTTGTAAAGGGTTTGCATTCATTACTGTCTGTAACTGTGCTGCTTCATTTTTATTGAATGCGGTCTCTCTCTCTCTCTCTTCTTTAACTTTGAAATGGTGGAATGTATGAGTTCCCCACCCTGTTTTTTCATCCAGTAATCCCAGTTCAAACTGATGTTGTTCTTTGAAAGGAATGCAGTAGTTTTCCAGAATGTGATGTTTAGGGAGAGCGTGTTGAGGGAAATGTCTGCGATATAGTTTCATGTAATTGGCTACTACCGTCTGTAGCCTATAGAAGCTATTGTATTTTCCACTATTGGTTGTGTGTGTGAAAGAAGTGCGTATACCTCACTAAAGGCTTCATTTATAGGCCTACTGTTGAATTGTTCCCTGAGCTGAAATGTTTTGTATATATAGTAACTGTGCTGTCTATGCATTCAAGACAAGTGTTTTTTGTTCTAACGTGTATGTGTTGTGTGTAAACGTTAGTTGTAAAACAGCGATGGCAGTGATGGCCTGTGAAGTTCCTGCTGTGGTATGACTGGGGTGTAATGTTATTTGTGGTAAGAATGTTGTCAAGAGTGCTGCAGATGGGACCACACCGTTCTGTAAGTTCAGACTTTTCTACTCTTGCAATTTCACGTCCTACTACTTCAAATTCAGATTTTCATAAGATCATCTCTTCCTCTGAAGACTGTAGATTAAATGAATGCGCCATAACGAGTACAATCTGCAGTAAGAAAGAATAAATATTAATAACTCGCATTCTAATGTTAGTACTAAAACACAACTTTTGCACAGTGAAGAACCATTCACTGAGGCTTCATTAAATTTTTTAAAAAAGGATTTTTTTCCCTTAGCGGTAAGGAGATATTGATCGTTAAAGTAATTATTATGCACTGCAGTTTTAAAGGGAATCACAGGGTATTTTCAACTGTCTCTTTAAACGCAACTGAATATGATATACAAACCAAAATTACACTGGAAGAAACAGGAAAATGTGATAATAAACTGGTGGTCACAAGACAATGTTCACTTCAGATATAATTATTCTTAGAATAATATGCCGAAAATGTGAATATCACGGCAAGACCTCCCAGTAGCGCGGACCAACTCCGAAATCTGATACGGCGGGCGGGGAATTCCTCTCTGGGACCCCATTGACAAGGGATTTATTGCGCTGAGAGGGCCGAACTAAAACCATGGTGAGGGCCAGTTTGCACAGCCGTGTGAAAGGCTTTCAACCTTATGGCATTACTTGCTATCAGACTGACCGTCAAAGGCAGCGAAAGATCGTTTTAAACCCTAGTAGTTATAACCATCGCAGAAAGAAGTAGTAATGGCCATCTCGTACAAATGGTCTGTCGCTGAGACAACGTCCGTTGTGGGTGTTCGCACGGACATTTCCACAAAATGACGAGCAGGTCAGATTTCACACCAAGATTGTATCGGAATGGCTGTTCCATTTTATGTAAAGAAAAAAAGAGATACACGACAGTGCCAGTTACGAGGCAGCCCGACCATTTCAGGTCTTGACGTCGATATATAAAATAAATGTGCCATTACAGGGAACAGGTGTGCAGTTAAGCTTGAGTGGTAGTGAAAAGGGAATCCACGTGACAGACCCAAAGGCACTCTGTTACAGTTGTGAACATTACTTACCATCAGTGTTTCAGACAGCTGCAGAAGAGAACTGAATTGCAATGGATGCCGAGGATTTGATCAAGAGGACTGCAGGATGTGGTGTCTTCCAGATAATTCTGGTCTTCTGCTTCTTTTCCGTCCGTTGTTT
>JBCAUA010011113.1:0-13133 GCA_038406235.1 Peronia verruculata | reverse complement strand
CCATCCATCCATCCATCCATCCATTCATCCATCCATCCATCCATCCATCCATCCATCCATCCATCCATCCATCCATTACCCAATAACTCTGCATTTCGTCCATCCTCTGGTCATCCGTCCATTCAGAAGTTTGACCATGATGGCATCCATCCAACCACCATTCATTCTTTTTTCATGCCCATAACTAAACAAGACAATAAGATCGAACAACCATTTGTGCACTCTACAAATTTCCTTTAATTTAAATTTTCGAGTGTAAAAAAAAACAAACAAAAAAACTGAATGACTTTGAAACTATACAAACATTTATATCCTGGATTATGAGCTTATTCTAAGCTGGATATGTGCTTGATTTATAAGCAATACAACGTCTAACATAGTGCATCATTTAGACTAAACGCATCAATATCTCTTGTGTCTTATCGGATCGAAAAGAATGACCAAATTTTAGATGAAATTGTCTGTTTCGGAATTGTGCTTTCATTAGTAATATGTTTCATGTGATTTAAAAGTCTAAAAAACTAGGTGACTAACCGAGCAGTGGTCCAACTAGACCAGGGCGTAATAATATACACATATACAAATGTATATATCTACATTCTCATGAATACAGACATCTTCTGTTACTGCTTAGTACTATACATCATATATTATTATATTGCAGCAGCAAATTTTGCAACACTGAAGACAAAGAAAAATGATACCTGCCAAATGTCACAGACAAGTTCCAAAATGAAAAAAAAAAAAAGAACAAAACAAAAAAAAAAACAATTTCAAAAATGAAACAAAAAAAAAAACCAAAACAAAACAAAAAAAACAGTTTCAAAAATGAAAAAAAGAAAAGCTTCAAAAAATGAAGAAAAAAAAGTTTAAAAAATGAACAAAACAATCACAAACTCAAATACATGTACGCTGAAAGAGATTACTAAAACAATAAAGCAAAACAAGATTAAGAAACAAAACAACACAGAAATACACCAAGTGAATTTATAGTACCAGTACTTAGAGATGTATTGTACTTCCAAAAATAAAACATAAGAGATGTGACACAGAGTTTCGATTTGATTAAAAAAAACAAAAAAAAACGAAAGTCAACCTTAAAAAAATTAATGCCCTTAAAAATTGTATATGAACATGCGTGTAATATTTCTTCTGTATGTGTAAAACATTTCCTTTTTCCCCCTGTAGTCATAAAATGTCATGAATAAAATGTCATATTGCACAACTTAGAAGAAAGAAAGAATAAATCTTACATTTTCAAACATTTGGTGATATTTTAAAATATTTGCTTATTCAGAACAAAGTTGGTAAAATCTTAACAAATGAAACTCATGGAAGAAAAAATAAGACAGATAAAAATGAGACGCGACACGATGAAATCAAGTGCTCGTCAAATTTTGAGGATATGGAGTTATTGGTATCACTCAGAAGATTATTCATTTCACTTTCAGTATGTGAAAAAAGTATTGGTCTACCTTATGTAGAAGTTGAGATATTGGCAATTAAAGACGATGGGGGTGACCGGTTGCTGCTACTGAATTTATTGAGAAAATGGCCGATCAGTTTTGTAAATCCTTCTTTACCTTTGTTAGGCCATGCCACTAAATTACAATTTCTGGGCCTTTACTCTCTCCATTTCAGTCAGTTGAGCTCTGAAGCGCATTTTTAGACTGATATAGAAGAATTTGGTGAAAAAAAAAAAAACTTTAAAAATTCCTTAACTGTTGAAAACCATCTGATTTCTCCGGTCGGCTCAATTTGACGAGCGCCTGATTTCATTGTGTCGTGTCTCAAATACATAATACAGGTGTGAAAAAAAGAGAGTGAAGACTGTCGATCAGATGGTCGTAAAGTCGATCACTCGTAAGTCGCATTGGTCGTAAGTCGAGTACGTGTAACTGGAAATAAAAGAAAAATGTTTTCAGGAAAAAAATCATTGAGGAATTCACTAATATTATATTTAGCATTCTCTCTGTCAGTACGGGATCTACACTTTGGTTACGATGTCTCCCATTTGTTAAAAGTCTTTGTTGTTGTTTTCTACCCTAAGGCAAACAATAAAATCATCCACTAAGATTTAATTTGCTTTAAATTGATTAAGACTCCATTGGCCAGAATGTATTAGTGTAGTAATGACTTTTTCACACTCTATTGCTCACTCATAGCGTTTATTACTCACATACAAAAAGAAATAATAATAAACTGAACCTCTTTTCGCCTTTTCTGGGGAAAAGAAAAGGTTTCACCTTAGATTTAGAGCTATCCAGTTCTATCTAAGCGTAGCTGATTTGAAACAAAGAGCCACAATTATTCATGTCTGATATATCTGAAACCGCCAGATTGGTTTATAATATAATTTCAATGTTTGAGATTCATCCTCTCATTCTCTCAACTTGAAAGAACAAAACATGAATCAATGAATAAATGAGTGACTGATAGAATGATTATGTAGGAGGACATGAAGAAAGGAATTAATGAATATATAAATGAATTAATACATGACTGAAGGATTATGAATGAATGCATGAATCAATCAATGATTGAATCAATGAATCAATGAATGAATGAATGAATCAATCAATCAACAATGGCCAAACAAAAGTTGGAGATTATAACACTGTAGTCTTAGTTCACTTGTGTGTCTGTTTGTTTGTTTGATCGTTTTTACTCTCACTAATTGTTTTCCCTCACGATAGTGGGACAAAGTGGTGCCAACTGGCAGGGTGAATACCTCCGATCAACCATCAAAAACACAAGAACAAAGCGACTCACCCTCTCATTTTATGCCCAAATTTTATTTCAGGGCCGTTCACCCACTCCCCCCCCCCCCTCCACCCCTGCCAATTCTGAACCACGCCCCTGGTGTTAATGAAGCTGTCGCAAGCTTTTAAACATTCATCCGTCATAGTGTGACGTCATCGTCACTATTGCCTCAGCTTTACGCATTAACTTTAACCCCAGTTAAACCACTTAAATGTTGAGAAATTAGCTTCACATCTGGTCTGAAAAAAACTGCTGCGACACTTAAAGAAAAAATGTTTTCTTTTGCTTTCTAATTTTTTTTTTCATTTTTATTTTTTTATTTTTTGTTTCTTTGTTTTTGTTTGGTTTTTTGTTTTTTTTTTCATCTTTTTTGTGTGTTTGTTTGTTTCCTTGTTAGTTTTCCATTTGTGTTTTATAGTATTTTTTTTCATTCTTCTCTTTCTATTTGTTCATAGATTCATCTGATTACCTATTTATGTATTTATTTTGTATATTATCTACAACGAATGAACAACTAATAATGACTTATTATCATCACCTTAAACTTATGGCCGGAACTGTCCATAGATTTCTGCTTTTTTTTTTTTTTCATTTATATATTTTCAGGATGCATGAAAAATTTCAGTGATAATTTCACATGGTGTGGAATAAGATTCCCACCTTCATCATTGATTAATCTCTTTTGTTTCTCAATATATCACAAGTCTAACTGAAAACTTCAGGTAATATAAAGGTTTAAAGATGCCGTCCTCATTTCTTAACGGTGAAAGAGTTAACGAAGTTGGTACTTCAAGCACAGAAGAGAGGATTAAACGTCGTGACTCTAAGGCAAGGAGGGGTTTAAAAAGCATAATAATCT
This sequence comes from Peronia verruculata, assembly GCA_038406235.1. Classification (NCBI taxonomy): domain Eukaryota; kingdom Metazoa; phylum Mollusca; class Gastropoda; order Systellommatophora; family Onchidiidae; genus Peronia; species Peronia verruculata. Next base: position 9,511 of record JBCAUA010011113.1, on the reverse strand, counting down.
GAGACACTGATAGGGTTAAAAATAATGGTAATTTGAGACCATTTAGAGGTTTAAATTGTACAATGCTAAGGTCCTCAGAGGTGTGAAAGCATATTGATATAAAACACTGATTTTTTTTTCAATATGTTTGTTGTTGTTGCTAGTGTTGTTTTTGTTCTATTTTTTTTTTTTATTCACATTCTCAGGCTCAAATAGGGTTAAAGGCCAAACACTCCCAAGGGCCTCAGTGCCAGGAAGCCCTCCAACCAGAAACCAACCCCAGCCTTCTTTAACCCAAGGGACCTTGTCTGGTCTTGACCTAGTTTCCCCAAGCCAGGCTTCCAGTGTCCGATAACTTTAAGAGCAGGGAGGGCTCGGAAAGGCAAGGTTTTCAAGGACTCCTGTTCAGAATCTCGACTGTCTTCCATGCTGTCTTTCTTCTTTATTGTCCTTCTCTCTGTCTCTCTCTCTCTCTCGTTCTCTCTCTCTCTCTCTCTTATTGTACTCAGCCTCTAACTCTTTCTTCCCGTTCTTTGCGCCCCCCCCCCTCCTTCCCCCGTTTAAGATTGCCCAGTGTCTTCCGTGCTCTTCTTCCTTTGTTGTCCTTCTTTCTTTCTTTCTCTCACTCGGTACAGTGTTTCTCTCCTTCCCTTTGTTTGTCTCTTTCCTTTGTCATTCTCTCTATTCGTCCGTCTTTCCCTCTCACTCTCTCTCTCTCGTGGTTTAATCCTCCTCCTCTGCCAATCTCTCTTTTACCGTTCTTTTTTGTTCTTTAGCCTCTGCCTTTCACGTGTCTCTCTCTTTGCTATTTCTCTTTCTCTCTCCACCTCTCCATCTCTCTTTCGTCATCTCTCGCTCTCTTTCTTCCTCTGTCTTCATTACCTCTTTCTCTCTCTCCTTCTCTCCCTCACCCTCTCTGTCTATCCTTTCTCTTTCTCCCTCTTCTTCTGTTGTTCTCACTCGTTTTTTCATCTCACTCTTTTTTCTCCCCACTCTCTCCTCTTCTCTCTCGCTCTTGCCTCTCTTGCTCTCTACCCTCTCTTTCTCTCTCTCTCTTCCCCTGCTTCTCTCTCAACTCATCTCTATCTCTACTTCCTCTCTCTCTCTCTCTCTTTCTATCCAACCTCACATCCACTAAAACAAAGAAGACACCTTTCTCTAGTCCCTCCTTCCGTCCTGGTGACACACAGCCAACCTGGCAGGAAATGAATTCTCATCCTGTCCACGGTAGATAGTCGCTTTCTGCTCTTAGTATTCTCACACTATGTGCATGTGAGTGCTGGGCGTATATGTATGTGTATGTCTGTGTAATTGTGTGTATATGTTTGTGTGAATATATTGATGTACGTATGTATGTGTGTGTGTTTGTGTGTGTGTGTTTGTAGGGCATGACATCCAAGGTACCACTGGTGACACATCACCAACAGTATGAGGAACCCACCGGCTTACGAGGAACCAAACCTGCTTCATAGCCGCATATGTCGACACACAGACTTAACAGTTTGATGTAGGTTCTGTTTGTGTGTATGTATAATGTGTGTGTATGTGCGTGGCTCTCTTTGTGTAAACTTAATAATTATAATTTTGTTGTGTGTGTGTGTGTGTGTGTGTGTGTGCCGTGCTTGTATGTATAACACAATGTGCAAATAGTTCTGTAAGTGTGTGGATGTGAGAATGTGTGTGTTGGAGTGTGTATATGTGTGTATATTATGTATGTGTGTGCGTATGTAATACTATGTGTCCTTATGTATGCCCGTGCCAATGCGTGTGTGTGTCGGTATAAGCATGCACATATAAGTCGAGAACTCATCATTTAGATCATTCTAGTTAACCTTTTCTATTTCAAAGCATCGACCAATGAAACCAGACAATCATGCAGAAGGAAGTTTATTATCATAGCTGACAGTTGTGTTAATGTTCATTTCCTATGAAGGATCTTTACATAAACGTTAAATCATTCACAACCCTTTATGAACAGTTTTATAGATAAGTGACACAAGTCAGACAGATAAACCTATATAGTCGGAGCCACTTTTCCCCCCTCCACCTTTTCATTTATAGCCTCCACAGCAGGCAGTTCATATTTATTTATTCAATTCATGGTATTCGACATAGCATTAGCGAATTATCCTAATAAATGTACATGTCAAGCTTCAAGGCCGAACTAAGACTTAAGAAAAAAAAATAATAATAACGATAATAACAATTACCAAAAAATGCTATATTAATTATGTTGGTTCATTATTTCTTTAAGGCTTAAAGATAATGAAACACTGACAATAGGTAATGATGAATATAACATGGAGGTTAAAAGTTCACGGATATAATATATCATTCTCCTGTCCAGCTAATAATCCCCCGATAAAAATTCGATCATAAACTTTTGAGTCTATTCGAAGTATTGGCTGTAAAAGTCATATTACTCAGTTATTGTTCTTTTGTTGTTGTTATTGTTGTTGTTGTTGTTGTTTTAAAGAATGTGGGAATACAAAAAGTAAAAGTACCATCCTTTGACGCCTAAGAGGGGAGATAGGCTTGGCCATTTCAGACCGCGTCGCCGCAGTGCAGCGCCACTGTACTTCCCCCGATATAGTACATCTGTTATACAGATGGGTGGGCTGAGGAAAATTGTGTGTTAAGTATCTTTCTCAAGGAAACAACATGCTTAGAAAGATTCGAACAAAAAATATCATGATGGCGGTCATTAACCATTTAACCTTCAGTGGAGCGTAATTATTTAAATCATCTACACAATTTAATAGTGTATTTCGAGGTCTGTCACAATATGAGAGAGGGATTGTCGATCACGCCGATTTGTGTAAAAATGTTCTGTGCAAAGTACAGACACCAGCTCTCGACGAACGGTGAGCATTTTTTTTTTCTTTTCAATCCTGGGAAAGTAGGATTATCTCTGCTTTAAGACGTTGCCTGTTTTTGCTGAGAATTTTCATTGATAGAAATTTGGAACAGCGACACTCCGCCTACTCTTTCATCGATTTTGAACTGTTAAGGGTTCTTTAACGTAATGTACTTACGGGACCTCTGAAATATATTCGCCCTTATTCGAGAAGGCTAGTCGTCGGGCTTCCCTAGCCAGAGGAAGCCAGGGGACCCTTGAGTTACTGAAAAATGCAGGTTTTTCGATTTTCATATCCTTCCATCTCCTCTTGCGGTCCCATGTGTACGTTACGTACTATAAGAACCATTACCAGCTCAAAATCAAGGAGAGAGTGGACTGTGGCGCGTTGTCCTGGCAAAATTGCCAAATTCCAAATTTCTACCCATGAAAATTCTCAGCAAAAACAGGTAACTTCGAGAAAAAGCCGAGATATTCCTACTTTTTTTATGATTGAAAGGCTTTAAGAAAAAAAGAAAATACTGCAACCAATCAATCTCAACGTTTTGTTGTTGTTGTTGTTGTTGTTGTTGTTGTTGTTATTCTTTCGTAGTCCGGTTTCAGACAATTTTTGATGATTTCTTTCTAAAAACTCTTCATTGGTAACGATGTCCGCCTTGTATTAGATCTTCGTTCTCTTCCTGAGATACTTGTTCCTGAAATTCTCCAGTTGCATCATACAAAATGGTTTGATGAGTTTAATAAGTTTAAAATGCAAACTGTCAGTTATATTTACAAACAAGTCACATTCAAAGACTGAAAACAAATTTTTAATGATCATTTAGACCATCCACCGCTTTGGGCTTTTGAAGAACTAGAGGGTATTATTTAGTAATGTTTGCTGATTGATTAATTTCAGTAAATTTGGAGAATCAGAGACCTGTATAATACTATACATTATAAAAACAGTAATCATGGGGTAGCATAATAATCTCTTTACATTGAATTATCCATCTGTAATGACAGAGGAGTAATCATTTGAAAAATAGTCCAGTCCGAGAGATTATAAGGCCAAGAGGCAGAACATGAGTTAAAAAAAAAAGTGGAACGATGACTCGCATGTTTTGTATGTATGTGTGTGTTTGTGTTAGGGTTAGGGTTAGGGTGAGTTAGGGTGAGTGAGTGAGTGAGTGAGTGAATGACTGAGTGAGTGAGTGAGTAAGTGAGTGAGTGAGTGAGTGAGTGAGTGAGTGAGAGAGAGACAGGTGAAACAATGAGTGAGTGAGGACAGGGAAAGTCAGAAAGATCAGAAGAGCAGATTGAGTCTATGAATGAATAAAAAATTAGATGAAAACAAAGACAATATGAAAGAATATAACAGAAAAAGGCAGAGATGACAAAGACTATGTGGGAAAGAATAACGAATTCACAGACGTGGAACTAATGAAACTGCACTGACAGAAAAAAAAAAGTCTGAAAAAGAAAAATTAGATTACAGAAGGAGAGAGCGAGAGCGAAAGAGGAGAAAGAGATGATAGGGATATGGAGAGAAAAGACTGCAGAGGCAGCAGAGACAAAGAGAATACGAGAAAGAAAGAAAGAGGAAAGAGAAAGAGAGAGGGGAGGGGGGGTATTATTATGCTGTATATTCGATGGTTCGAATCGCAACAGTTGCATCCTCATGGAAGATACTTAACACACAATTTTACTCAGCCCACCCATCTGTAAAACGGTTACCTGATATATATCGGGGGAAGTACAGAGGCGCTGCATTGCGGCGTCGCGGTCTGAAATGGCCAAGCAAGCCAATTTCCCCTCTTGGGGGTCAAGGGATGGTACTTTTACTTTTTACTTTTACTGTTCTTTCTTCAGGGTATAAAAGTAAACTAGCAAGAAAAATCGTATCACCGGATTCGTGATATGGAAAGCCTGCATGCAATGAGATCCGGCTAAGTATTCAAACACAGAACATAGAGCATCTCTCTCTGATCCTCTGTGGTTCCGTTCCATGATTCTTCATGTATAATGTTATTGCACCAATTCTTATTTTGGAAACGGGAGTCACGTCACTGGATAATCAGACGTAGCTGAAACGATAACGAATTGGAAACGGATGGACTATGTCGTTGCATCAACGACGCTACGATGATGGGAGAATTAAAGCTTATGACGTGTTCAAACATGATGATCGTTAACCGACCCAGTCTTTTCTGGAGCATCCAATCTACGCCCCTCCCGTCAAGGCAGAGTCTGTCGGATATCTGTCTTGTTGATGCTTGGCTTGAGAGCAGGCTTAGGTTTTAGAGATGGAAATGTTTTCACAAGAACCTTGGCATTCCGTTAAACAGTCACCTCGCCAGCTTTGAGGTCCAGAACAGACAAGACAAGGAAGTGGACCACATAAAAAACCTGCTGCACATGGAACAACGGAGGCAACTGAGATGGTTTGGTCATGTCATGAGCTCAGTTTTCTGTTCTCCTATCTTCATTTTCCACATTTTGAGAAAACTGATCAGTTGTGTTCAGCAACTACTTATATACATAGGAGATAGGACAAAATGATTTTCAAAATCTACCTGTTTGGGCAAATGATCGGTGAAATGACTACAGTATATGGTAGATTTATTATCCCTCTTTCACATGACATACATGTATATATCTCCACATCGCCCAAAATGGAGACAGGACAACAAAGAATTGAGCTCGCGATGTGTGAATCAAGATTAGCAGGACTTGCCAAGAACATTCCTATCTAGAAAGCAAAAGGAGTGAAAGACGGACAAATTGAAGGTGGAGGAGGAGGGCGGGCGGGCGGGGGAGGGGGGGGGGGTTCGGGTTAGGGACAAACACACGTGAATCGGCTGGCCTCACAGTCACCAGCTGCCTAACTGTGTGGAAATGTCGGTCAGGTTTTCACTGTTCGGGGAACCATCGACAAATTTCAGATATACGTATTCGGTTATTTGGGCCTCTTCAAGCTTAATTACGAAGTTCGGCTACTTTCACTCGATTATGCCCGGCCAGTTCCGCTACTACTCCAATCGCTGAGCTTCAAAGTTACTCAACATGTTTATTGCTTTTCCAGCATTACGCGCGCCCCCTGTTGCATGCTCGCCAGGGACTGTCAATAGACCGGATGATGTCATCCATAATTGTCATGCGCAGAAAAATCTCATCAATCATCCGCGTCACTGTGCTGTTCTCTTCACCTCCAGCGGTGTGTTGAAACTGGCTGTTCCGTTCACCTCCGGCGCTGTCATGCAAAGATCGTTCCGTTGAATTAGCGTACTCTTTTCAAGGTAATAGTATGAAACGATGAAATATACAGTGAGTTACTGTAATAGTTGTTTATAATAATTTGCTTTTCCCCCCTGTAGCTCAGGTTCCTCTGGTTTCTTGGGACAAAAAAAATCTTTGAATTTTCTAGATTGAACACAATCATGTATATCTAGGAAAACTCGTGTGTACCTAACGCACGTTAATGGACACTTGGCAGTTTAAAATCAGATGAAAGGTAAGTGGAAACTCCCGGGCCGGTTCCCAGGCAAAACTTCAAAATTACTACCCCGAGAAAACTTTAAGGGCAAACTGGGCGCGCATTTCAGGGACAGATAAGACTGGCGCCATGAGAGTTAAAGAGCCAGATTGTCCACTGCCCAAAGGGGTCTACGCAAAGGTCAGGGAACAAAAACAGGTAACGAACCACTGAACAACTGGACAATACGACGAACAGGAAGGCTATTTCCTGCAGAGTTCAATACCGCTCTGCTTACAACAGCTACACTCCTTTCTCGTGACCGTGTTAAATGCCGTTTCACCGTCAACAGCTTTCTCTTACCATCCTCAAACTCTTTTGTCCAGACCTTACAACAATAGGGCTCTATTTTACCAAAACCCATCCCTTATTTCCTTTTTTAACACTGATATCATAAATAAATTACAAATAGTCCGACCCACCTGGAAATCTATACCACTCAGATAGTCCCATATATAGGGACTGATAAACTAAACTAGATATCATAGGATCTATAAGCACTTGCAAAGAGACGGCGTTTCGGTGGAAATGTCTAACTAACACCCTGTAAATTTGTGTGTGTTGTTGAGTCTTGATTAGACTATCGGAAACCTCTGACAATGAGATCCCACTTTGCTACTGTAGCGACCGCTATACTGCTGTTCATTTGGCTCTGTCCTGGTCAAGCCGTGCATGGCCACGGACACGGCGGACGCTGGAGGACGGAGCCGATTCGGGAACGTCGCGATGTAGCGTGTGACACCAGCTACGCCTACAGGTCGTACGACGGCAGCTGTAACAATCTGGTCAACACGGAGTACGGCATGGCTGGCACTCCCTTCAGGAGGATTTTGCCGGCCAAATATGAGAACAACGACAACCAAACACCTAGACTGACAGGTAAATATTTAAACATTATCTATGCTATAAATCTGTAACAAAACCCATAAAAAGGCTTGCGGATTCAAAAACTACCGACTCTATCCATATGAAATTTGGCACACAACAGTGTTGCCTAAAGATCAATGTTTCTACTGAAATAAAGCCGAAAAAAACTTGTGAGAGAGTTTGACCCGAGTTGTACGTTCCATAGAATGAGGCGTTCAAAACAGCAAACACTTTTTTAAAAAGTGACATCCCGTTTAATCACCCAAAATATCAAGATCCCGACACGCACGTCTGCCATACACTTATCACATGTTCATAACAATTTCTTAGTGACGACAAAGATGAAGATGTGCACTAGAAAGCGGCCTTAAAATGAGATGGTTTGCTGTCTTAATTTGGCAAAAATAGAAAATCTTTCAGGGAAAGCGTCAAGAGGCTGCTGCTTCCTCGAATCTCTCTGAAGGTCGCATAACCTAGGATCTAGTAGTACGTATAACTAATGTGCTTGGCCATCGAACATAACAGTAAAAAACGGCTGTACTATTTGGATTCCTTTGACAACGTGCAATAATGACTACAAAGTGATAGTTTAAGCCGAAAAAACAATGTTCAGCCTACTCCATGAGCAGCGTTTTACCAGATCTATTAGGTTATATTATGTAGTGTAGAAAGGAATTCAGATCTAGATGTAAGGTAAAATGGTCATTTCTTTCTTTCTTTCTTTCTCTCTTTCTTTCTTTCTTTCTTTCTTTCTTTTTCTCTTTTTCTTTCTTTCTTTCTTTTTTTTTTTGTTTCAGTTCGGTCCGTCAATATCTGTAGAGTAAAATCTTTTCTTGATGAAATGTACGGGTCAAGAAATCAAATCAATACAAGACAAGAACTACCACTGGTGGGTTGTCGCCCACGGAATGCCATCCTCGTAATTCCAGAGAAGACATCAGTCTTTTATCTCTCCTTGCTCCTGTCTTCTGTCCCGCTCTCTTTCCTCTACTCTTCTTATCGTTGTAAACGTATTTTACCGTGTTCGGCACAATATAGCCGTGACCGTGTTAATGTGACGTTAAACCACAACACAAACAAACAAACAAGACAAGAAAGTCAGCTAGTTACCTCTTACAAAAAAATTACTTTATCAGTGCTGCGTTTAGGATCACAAGCATACCCAGTTTATCTTCAAAAGAAGTCTTTTATGCGGCAGAAACTGCATTTTTTCAATTTAAAGTCCATTTCCTCATGACATTCCACATCGTTTTTATAATCGTATAGAGAACTTCGCCTACAGAGACACGGCTGTCCTGCCCACATTTGATATTGAGCAAAAGTACTTTACTGAAACGCCTTTCTCATTGCAGGTTAATGTTTTCCTCGCTTAAAAAAAAAAACAAAAAAAACTGTCTTTCCCATCCTTCCATCCATCCCATCCACCCATCCACCACGAATCTATCCATCGATCCATCCGCCTATCCATCTTTCCATCCACCTATCCATCCATCCATTTACAATCATCCACCCATCCATCCATCCATCTAAGCTCCCCCCCCTCCCCCCCCCACCCATCCATCCACCTATCACTCCATTTATATTTACTCACCTTCCCCCATCCATCATTGTCCACCCATCTATCCATTCATCCATCCTCCCACCCATCATCTATTTATCTACCCATCCCTCCCAACGATCCATTCAAGTATCCACCCATCCACAATCCATTCACCCATCCATCATCCACATCCACCTATCCGTCCATCCATCATGCATTCATCCATACATCAATTCCTTTGTCCATCCACCCATCCATCCATCTATCCATCTATCCATCCATCCATCCATCCATCCATCCAGGTTCAAGTGGAGCTACCCTCCCTAGCGCACGAAGTGTGAGTACGATCGTCCACAATGCTAGGAACCGGACCATTCGGCGCAGCAACCACATGGTGATGCAGTGGGCGCAGTTCCTTGACCACGACCTCACCCACACGCCTACCGTTCCCGACATCAGCAGCTGCTGCTCAACCGACCTGGTCACCTCAGGGAACCTCCACCCCAACGTTACCACGGGCGGTCCTTGCTTCCCCATCATCATAGGCCCCCGTGATCGCTTTTTCGACACACTGGAGACCAGGTGAGTAAAAAAGCAAAGTAAAGTAACAGCCCCATCCCTTGACCCCCCAAGATAGGAAACTGGCTTGGCCATTTCAGACCGCGTTGTCGCAGAGTAGCGCCTCTGTACTTCCCCCGATATACATCAGGTACCCGTTTTACAGATGGGTGGGCTGAGGAAAATTGTGTGTTAA
>JBCAUA010011102.1:0-13133 GCA_038406235.1 Peronia verruculata | reverse complement strand
TATCTATCTATCTATCTATCTATCTATCTATCTATCTATCTATCTATCTATCTATCTATCTATCTATCTATATGGCTGTCTGTCCTGTCATCGATCTAACAGCTATTTTTCTCTGGCAAGTGACGTAATCTAATTAAATTCCACTGTAATTTTACACCAACACTATAATTTTTCAGTCAGAGTATCTTAGGACTTTTGCAGTCATATTTTAAAGCCAGCTAACTGATACATATGCAGAACACTATTGATTATCTTAATTATGCTTATTTATTAATCATTTATAATTTGAATGTAATTACTTTCTTGACTCCTAGAAGTGTTAAGGGACGGTCCCATCCAAACCTCGCATGTCATATTTTATTTGGATATGCTGATCGAACTGCGTATTAGATCTATATGACACTCATTTGATATTTCTTGGAAATACTATTTAACTGTCTGTCTCTCTGTCAGTCTTTCTTTCTGTCAATCAGTCAGTCTGTCAGTCAACCTGTCAGTCTGTCAGTCTGCCAGTCAGTCTGTCTGTCTGTCTATCTATCTGTCAGTCAGTCTGTCTGTCCGTTTGCCTGTCTGTCTGTCAGTCTGTCTGTCTGTCTGTCCTGTCTGTTTGTCTGTCTGTCTGTCTGTCTGTATGTCTGTCTATAAATCAGTTATATATTAGAAACTCTGGCACTCCAAGAGTTTCTGTGGGCGATTTATAGTGAAGCAAAACACACACACACAGATACACACAGACACACACACACACACACACACACACACACACACACACACACACATACAATAGGAAGGCACCATGGCAACACTTTTTAATAGTATGAGAACCGCTGTAGCCACCCACACTATACGCCCTCTAACCCATCATCTTTCCACAAAGGTCAACACACGAATGTCAGAATCATTCATCATGAAATTCAATGTTGCTGTCAAATTCTGGATGTCATGTCTTGGCTTCCCTAACTTAGATCTGATGGCAAATATGGGTCGGAGTGAGGAATGGAATTTTAAAATCCACTGAGTTGTCCCCAAGAACTGACACTCAAAGTGAAGAATTCAGTTTTCAAAAACTCTTCAGGATCTGAGAAAAATATATATAACCGAGAAATTTGGAGACGATGAAAAATTTAAGATACATGTGCCACTACGTTATAACTGTCTATGTGACATGAAGTCACTGCTGGTCATTCACTTTCCAGTTTGGACATTATAGATTTTCGCGTGTTGGAGTGATTAAAAGTTTAAATAAATTAAATTCTTTGATAGTATCATGATTCAAGGAACACAGTTGACAGTTTTTCTGAAAGAATTTCATAGCATTACAGAACACAGTCAGATTCGCGAGACTGCCACTCTAGGGTGGGGCTCCTCAGCCACTCTGGAAGAGGCCATCCCCAAACCTAGCGCTACACAATCGTCTCTCGAGACGAACGGATGCCGATGATGATGATGGTTATAGCTGACGATTTTCTTCACACGAATTATTTGACATCAGAATGTTAAGCGTGGATTAGACTTATGGGCATGGATAAGACAAATCGTCAGAATTAAATAGAAATCTATAGCAAAAGTAAGCGATCCAGAGGAAATAAAGGTTATTGATAGTAGCAAAAGCTGAATTCACTTTGAACAAGAATCTTCTCAATAACTCAATGTGTCTAAACCCATACTTGATGTCTCCCCCAGCGGGGGCCCGGGGTTTATAAGTAGGTTCTCTACTCCCACCTGTAGGCGGTGTAAGCCCACCATCAGTGAGATGTCTCTCATGGAGTGCCATCCTCCACATTCCAGGGCAGACATCTCTTCTCTCCCTCCTTGCTCCTGTCTTTTGATCCCGCTTTCTTTCCTCACTCCTTCTTGGTGTGCAAACGTATCTTACCGTGTTTGACACAATATAGCCGTAACCGTGCTGATGTGTCGTTAAACCCCATCACAAGCAAGCAAGCAAATATTGATGTCATACTGGACGAAAGGACTGTTGACTGGATGACTGAAATACCATTCATTTGTTATGTCTTTGATATGTCAGTTTGCACTGCAATTTGTGTTGGAAAATATCAAAGCAGATGCTAAGATTTCTTTTCATAAACTGAGCTCTCTGCCAGAAGATATTTCAACTGTTTTCTTGAGATGTCTCTATATTGTAATATGATTCAAATATAAAACAAAGAGATACTCTTTATTGATTTTCATATCTGACGTCAGTGGCTGAAGGTTTCTCACACGACGCTTAAGAATACTACCCTACTTTGTTATTACAATATGACATGTGACGTTTAACTCAGAAGACAGAGGCCAATCGACGATTGTGAAAGTCATTTTTGTTTTCTTGAATGTAATGAGTAAATTATGTCCAGAACAATGCATAAGCCAAATCACTGTCCAAGTCCAATGTGTGAGATAAACAGATTGATCTTGTATAGACTTTGATGTCAAAACATGATTTTGTCTGCTCTTGATAGACTCTAGTTCTAACCTAACATAATAATATGGTTTGGCAGAAATTCCAGTTAGTAAAAGCCTGGCGGTTGTATGGAGTTTGGCGGTAAAGTCTGTGAATCTTGAGAACCGCTGAAGTAATGCCACCCACTCATTCTAATCCCCGGGAAGCCATGGAGGGACACCCAAGAGGGAGAAAAACCTCCCCAAGGGGAGAAGCTCTGAAGAAGTTCTACGTTGCCAAACTCATTCATCACAACTGAGAAAGGAAGTGTCGAGTTTCAGATACACGCCAAAAAACGTGATTCATATTCCCCTCGTATCTCGTATTTATCACGGTACGTGAGTCCATAGAGCGGGCTCTCTCCAACTTTCAAATACTTTGCTCTTAAGTGGAATTTATTTCTTGCTCTAGTGTCAGGAATAAAATTTCGTTAGTGACAAATGGTTCTGACACTTTTTTCTTTGAGTATGAGCGGAGTCCAACTAGAAAGAGATTGTTGCAAGACTTTTCGAATATCCAGCAAATGTTGACTATTTCGTATGGACCTTTCTTCTGTTATTTGATCAGTTATTAACTAAACATTGTGACAAGAACAGCAGATACATTAAAGAACTTAATATTATATGGATAACAGTTACTTATCTCACGAATTCAAAATTTGTGTCCATTAACACGAACTCTGTCATGGATTTGCTACTTCAGTAAATATCAGGTTTAGTGACCATTAGTTTCAAACCATGTAGGTATTTTGGATCATATTCGATAATGGTAGTCAGTCATGATTTGATTTTCTCTTAGGGGATCCAAATACAGATCTATTATATTGACAATCTGTATATCCAGAGTACCGCTTACGTGGACTGAGGACATGGTCTAGCTTCTCTGTTTCATTGAGAACAGAGTCTTCATTGAGATGGGACAGAAGTTGAGAAGACATTCGTCTACAAGCAAACTCCGGTGGGCGTGGGACAACGCGTCCCCAGGCTCTGTGCTTTGTTGGCTGTGATTATGGGCGTTGTTACGGGTCATTAGGGGCCGAAACGTGGCGATGTAAGCTGAGATAGGCACAAGGGGTGGGCTTTTCTTAAGTGACTTACCCGATCTCTTATAGCGAGAGCAACCCAACATCGTAAATTAGATCCTGTGGCTGGTAGAAATTGCGCAGTTATAGATCATACTCACCGACCCGTCTTACAAATTTTTGCCTTATGGTTCAAATTTGTTGAGACTAGGACTTTTCTGAGTGAATACGTGACACTGGAATGATGCCGCATTTATTCCGAATGGTGTCTAGACAGATGATTTCAAAAGTTTCAAGACGGTGAAATGAAAAAATAATGAGAACTTGAGAGAAAAGGTAAAAGTATAGGAAAACTCATATTTCTTTTCTTTTATAAGCTCAACTAAAAGGTAGAAATCTTATCAATTTCTTTTTTTTCATCCCCCCCCCCCCCGCTAGAAGATTGCCATCTCTGCAAAATGTGGTTTCCTGTGTCAATGTGAATATAGATAACAGTCCCCACAAATGGCGATGCTGATTTTCACTTGAGTGTATTTGCCCGAAGAGCTGTCTTTGATGATTGATGACCAGCTCTGTTATCCTCTATTTTTCAATCTTTTGAAATTCAATTCGAGTGGCATTTTCTGTATCATACATTTACCTCTCTATATATTTTACCTCCATCATTTTTTAATCCTTTCTGTAAGATTAGAAATTAAACCACTGTCAATCACGCTGACAGCATAAAACTACAATACATTTTTCTTTTTTAAAATTCAGCTATGTTTGGAGAAACTATGTCTGAATATCACTGGAATCTTATCTTTTTTAATACCTATTTTCATTTCTGACTTATAGTTGCTCCTCTGCACCATGTCGATTTCTCCATTCGTGTAGTATCAATCTTAGAACTAATTTTGTCCTTCCGTATCAAGGGGTTGCCCACACCTGTAAGACAGGCATTCACACGGCGGGGCCGCAATCTCTAAGGAAAGGCAAAATATCGGATGTCTTCCTGTCACTCCAGGTGGGCAAATGCAGCAACAGGTAGGCTAGCCCATGGGTGGCTTTAGCGCCGACTTCTTCTTCCTCCACTACACGCTATGCCCTAGGTAATCGATTGAGAACCTGAACTCTGGGTGACGGGAGATCCCTGAGATAATATAAATTCTTAGTGTTGGCTCGACTTGTCCAATGCTTAAACTATATGGTCACCGTTTTCGGAGAGATACGAAATAAAAGCACGTTCACTCAAATTCAGTCTTCTTGAGACCTTCAGAGATAATTTTAATGTTCTTTTTTAGTAAAAAGCCGAAGACTAAAATTAGGGTCGGGATAATCGTTGTCTTTACTTATTTGCTCAGTTCTTCCTCTATTTCTTACCTTCTTTCTTTCTTTCTTTCTTTCTTTCTTTCTTTCTTTCTTTCTTTTTTCTTTCTTTTTTTGATTCTATCTTTCTTTCTTTTTTTCTTTCTTTCTTTCTTTCTTTCTTTCTTTCTTTCTTTCTTTCTTTCTTTACCTATTTGTTTTATTTACTAGACTAGGTTACTAGCTTACATGTTTGCAACTTTATTCACTTACTTATCAATTCTCTCCCTTTAAAATTTATTTATTTAGATAATTGATATCCATCATTCTATTCAGTGGAAAAGTTCATCAATGTTTGTTAACAACTTTTAGAACCCTGGTCACATCAAGGTATAACTCCCGATGTCCTTCACCTATCTTTTTGTCCCCTCAGGTATGTTTCAGAGATGGAATCATTGCCGTTTGCCATTCATAGAACAATATAATACTGTAATAATAATAATAATTAGCAATCATAATATTTTAAAGAATGGTAGATAAAAGGAGAGTGTGAGAAAGATTTAGAATGCACCAAGGAGCGTCGTCTGACCTGTAATAAGAAGGGAGGGGAAGGCGGGGACATCGGAAAGAGACTGAGATAGAAATGTTATGTTTAAACAGTTCCCGCTGTTATACAGTTACACGAAAGAAACAAGAGATGTACATCTTTTCAAAAGGAATGAAATTTATCTGAACAACTGGACAAGAGCATGGCGTTTCTCCACTAGTGAAGAACAGTAATACTGCACAAACAAAAACTGACCTCGAAAAAGTCGATTTTAAGAATAAATTGTGACAAATAGGAGGCCATTTATTTGTATCTGAAACGTTGCATTTCTAACGCTTTAACTAAGTATTCGTCAGTTATTACAAATGAGTCATATATTCGAATACACGTATAAGCTTTATTCTGCCATGGTCTCCTGATGTGTTTTATATGTGTCGAATATGATACATAATTACATGATATTGCGTGAGAAAATGTCATCTTGGTAGTGTTTTTTGCATCATCAACGCGGTAGGTAGAAAGAAGACGCAACCAAAGACGTCATTCAAAGAGTAGCCTACGGGCAAAGCGCCACGTATGGCGCATGCATTTAAACTTCTTTTCAAAAGTGCAAGGGACATAACTGAAAAGGCCGTTTATCATTCTTCAAACTTATTAAAGGGGCGTAACTCAAACCCACTCCTGGGTCGCTAACAACGTGATTTTTAGACCTTTTGACACGTTTTCCTTCCCAAACGCCCGGTAATTTGAAGCCATTCCTTGTGGGTAAAAGGAATAGGAGCTGGCACATTTTGAGAGGAAAGTTATTTTTCATACATGAGCAATATTTGATACTCGCTTCGTGCCATTTTATTCCTTGAGATGTAGGTGACACGGTAATTGTTATTTTCCAGTTGGTCCAATGAATGCAAAGTAATGATACATGATTGGCAATTGGGACAGAATAAGAACAAGACCTGACAAAAGGAACTGTTGCTAGCAATAAAATGTTGAGCTTATATGATACAAATATGATGAAACAGGAGATATGGCCATAAAAAGGTGCATGAGAAATAATATCTTTAAAAAAAAAGAGGGAAAAAACAAAGATTAATGTGAGAAGAAATCACACATAATGACAAATAATTTTGTTGATGACAGAGACAAAATAGATTTTTAAAAAAAAAAATGCATCCTGTATTGAATAAAGGGGGCAAAAACAGCAGAGCGAAATGAAATTTGAAAAGATAAAATAGAAAGCATAGAGTTTAATGTCATAAGAGCATACAGGAAATGGGAGAGCAAATAAGAAAGACTTGTTTATTATAATGTTTCATAATTATGACTCTGTTCCTCGCTGCCACAAAATGGTTTCCAGGCTCCATGATTCTCTCAGACAGTGTAATAATTATGAAAAGTGTAAAATTACATCTCAAAAGAAAAGAGCAGTGACAATAAAGAAAGACAGCAGAGCTGAACGAAACAAGGGAAGGATGAAGGACAGAAAGACAAACAAGAAAGGTATTAAAAAGCGAGGATGGTGGACGCCTTGGCTGTGTGGTTTGGCGTCGGCTTCATGGTGAAAAAAAAAAAAACAACAAAAAACCCTCAGTCGTGAGGATATGTGCTCGACTCGCGAGTCCTCCCACTGAGGGGTGGAAGGCAACGAGAATTAAAACCCTGCATTTTTTTTTTTTTTTTAGTGACTCAACAGTCCCTTGACTTCGTCTGAGCAGGGAAACCGGACGTCTAGCCTTCTTGGATAAGGGCAAATATATTTCGGAATGTGTATGTTATGCAAGTTATAGAGGCCTTGCCAGTTAAAAAAGGATGAAGAGTAGGTGGAGTGCCGCTGTTCCGGGCAAAATTTCCAAATTAGTAATTTCTATCCATAACAATTCTCACCACCACCACCACCACCACCACCAACAACAACAACAACAACAAGCCACTTAGAGCCGAGATATTCCTAAATTCTAATGAGTGAAAGGCTTAGGTAAAACAGATAAAAAGTGAGAAAAGTAGAAAGAGAGACATAGGAAAATGACACAAGAGAGCTTGTTTGTTTGTTTCTTTCTTTTTTGTGTTGGGGTTTAACGATTACGGCTATATTGTGTCGATAAGATACGTTTACACATCAAGAAGGAGAGAGGAAAGAAAGCGGGACAGAGGACAGGAGCAAGGAGAGAGGGGAGAAGTGATGTCTCCTTTGGAATGTCGAGGATGGCTCTCCATGGGAGATACCCTTACCGATGGCGGGCTTACAACACCTGCAGATGGGAGCAGAGAACCTACCTATTAACCTGGGGCACCCGCGGGAGAGACTCAAGAAAGCCATAGGGCAAATAAGAAGAGAAGGTATACAAGGAAAAGTAGCTGGAGAGAAAGAGAGCAATAAGAAGAGAGAGAGAGAGAGACAGGAAGAAGAAGAATAGAAGAAGAAGATAAGGCGAACAGAGAGAGAGAGAGAGAGAGAGAGAGAACAAAAGTGAGTGAGGAAGAGAAATAGAGAGAGAGAGAGTAAGAAAGGGGAGGAAGGGAGAGAGAGAGTGAGGACCACATAAAGGCAAAATAGTGAATGGTTCGAAGAGTTAGTTAAAACTGATAACACACACACACACACACGCGCGCGCGCGCGCACGCACACACACACACACATACACACACATAAAACCCCAACAATAATATCAGAGTCACCCAACTTATATAAGACTATCAGAAATCAATTTCCTAAGCATTTGAATGATACAATGCACATGACTGGTTCATAGAGATCCTGAAGTATTTTATAGCTAGATGCAGATCTCTTTCGCTCTTAATTTTATGTAGTGAAGAAAAATAAAACGAATAAAAGATATTGAGTGGGACATTAATTTAAGAAAATATAATATAAATTTCTGAATGTCGAATCATATTCTTATGTACCGTAATTTGCGCGCACATTCACCACTGTCAACAACAACAACAAGAAAGCGGTAACTAGAATCATTCCCCCCCCCCCCCTTCCTCAGCTGTAGGTAACAGAAGTGAGCGTATTTGTTAAGACGAACAAAGAAAGAAAGAGAGAAAGAAAAGAAAGAAAGAAAGAAAGAAAGAAAAAAAGGGAGTGAGAGAGAAAAGGAAGGAGAAATAGAAAGAAAGAAAGAAAAAACGAGAGAGAGAAAATGAAAGAAAAAAAGAAATATAGAAAGGAAAAAAAGAATAGCAAGAAGGAAAGAAAGATAGACCGAGAATTAGCAACAATATAATAAAGGTATTGCTTGGGCAGTAGCAGGTTCTGTAGCAATATGGTGACTATCAGTGTCCCCAACTTTAGAAATGCCGCATAAAAACCAGAGCAGTTCTATCCAAAGTCTATAGGTGCTCTTTGTAAAAAAAGCAAAATGTGAATCCAGTGAGGAAAGAATTTTGACCTTTTAATGAAAGGGAAGGGCTTTTCTACAAAATAATACATTTTCCTCTTCTTTTTTTCCAAGTCTCATGGAGGGCTTTTACAGATACAACTATGCAGATAAGTAAATGCAGATACGAAACCTATAAAGATGTAGACAAACAATATCTAGTTCAGCGCGAATCTGGCCTCATACCTCTGATACTTGAAATAATGTGTTCGTTATACATTCCTTTTTTCAAAATTCTATCCAGCTTGTGGATACAGATCTTCCCTACTTCCGCCAGAATGTTCCGCATTTAAGGCTTATTTGGGCCCCACACCGAAGACAGTTACAGGAGAGGCCAGGACCACCTGTCTCAGAGCGCGCTGCTTCAGAACAAACAAAGGGGCTAGGTATTCCTGCTCTTCCGAGTGCACGTGAGGCCGGCCGCGATGAAATGGGCTCCGGCTGACGAGCCGCGCGGAATCAAAGGTGTCCTAGGGGTACAGACCCCAGACAGAAATCAAGATAACATTTGCGTTAGTTTACCAACCCGAGCATTCCGGTAGATCGCATTTGCCTGGTATTCCGGGGTCGCACGTGAGGTCCACGCGCCATTTAGCGCCTGTTCCACGTCTCGTGTTGTAACACCTATAGGTGTAACGGTTCTGCACTCTGTAGGGTGCGATTGTCAGCTCAGTGCATGACGAGCAAGAAAGTGGGGTTGTTTTTTATTGCTGCTGTTTTTGTCGGTGGGGATTTTCTCATGTTTATCTTGATGACTAATGTTATCACTTTGACATTCCAAAATGTGGTCTTTGAATTTTTATCCCCCAGACCATTTTAAATTCTTACTTCTGTATTTCTTACCTTAGGGAAATATCTGCAATAGGAAAGACGAATACCTGTCACCACTGACGAAAAACGTGCTAGTAACAGAGAAAAAGAGGCATGAGAAATCGCTTTTCGAGGTCATCATCATCATCATCATCATCGCCTTTTTCACCCAGTATCAGGGTATAGGCCACTTTTTCCTATCCTGGGCACTTCTCACTGCATCTTTCCACTGTAGCCCACCTCTCTTCAAATCATCCTGCTTTTGGAGATGGGTTGGAGTTATTGCAATAGGAACATACCTTTCATCCGATAGATAATAAGCTCTTTAATTAACATGTCCCCACATTAGCAATGATTTTTTATCCAGTTACTTAAACAATATTGATAAACATCAACCTCTCAGTTTCACAAACTCTGTCGCATATAATGTTTATTACTTTTCTATAAGAGAAAGGCATTTCCAGTTTGCTTTGAAAACAATGCTATTGAGATACGGTCCAGGTTCAGGATGGTGAACTGTGGAAAACTTTCTGAAAAACTGATGTGATGCATTTGCGTTTGAAGTAGCCAAACACTAGAAATCTTCTACTTCAGCGTCAAATATCAATCACATATCTGAAATGTTGAGTTGCTGTTTCATGTGTAGCCTTTTTTTCCTCACAAGTTTATAGACTGATATCTCAGTAATACTGAAATGGCAAGGATGAACTTTGAACTTGTGCTTTAAAAGTAAAGATTTATTTCTTTCTCTGAATAAAATTACTGTTGGGAATAGATCTACATCTAACAGAATTTATGTAAAAATTTCATAATAATTATGGAGCCTCAGATTTTCTCAAGATTCAACTCGAATTTTCTTAATAAAGCTGCTCAAACCCTACTCAAGACCGTTTGAAGTTTACGCTCTCTAATGGAGCTTCACCAAAATTTGTAATTTTACAGACGTAAGCCCATATTGTAAATTAAGTAATAAAACTTGACCTGTAATTATTGTCTACGAGAATCTGTTTTGAGAAATCATTAATCTGGCTTTCGATAAGAGTACAATATGCTTTTATCTTTCATTCGTTTTTCTGTATAAAGATGGAGACACGGAACGATATCTTAAAGATCAAACGCTGTTCTAAACCATACATCCGTTATTGTTGATTAACTTTTCTTCGGCTTCAAACAGAGATCGTGTACCAAACTCACTTTATGCTTGACTGGCTCCACTTTCTTGCCATGCAGTTAATATAGAATTGCTACCAGGTTGTCAAAACAGATGCAAACGTCTGTTGCTGTCACGTGGTGTTAATATTGTAACCAGATGTTCTGGGGTGCATGAATAAACATTACATCTCACCATTACATTTTACCCGAACCCTAATCTTAACTCTAACCCAAAATTTAACCCTAATCATAATCCCCCGAGGCCACATGCTCTGATGTGGAACTTGTTATCTCTAGAATCTAGATAGGAACTCAGATTTAGAACCTGCGAGGTCTTCAAACTATGTAATTTGATTAGGCCAAAAGAAACAACTTGTTCGCAAAGGCTGCCGAGTCTAATTTGTCCGCCTGATTGCAATGGTTAGTGCCGTTATTTCATTCCCACAGGGTGAATTGCAATAACGACATTGCCTCTTATTTTTCCGTATTTTAGCCATTTCAGCCACTGAAAGTACATTCATCTCTACAGACATTTGCATTAAGAAAACCATCTGGCACTTGTAATGTCTTCCAGAGACAATTTGCCTTTGTATATAATTGAGAAACTAAAGTGTCAGTCAAGAGATTCAGTGTCAGATAGAGTGACAATGACACTTAAACATTTGGCCTGATTGATACGAACTTCTGCTAACGAGATGCTATCAGGCTGAGTGCGTTACACAGAGAGACAGAAAATGTTTTCAAACAAAGGTGTTATTCTTATGTTAGCTAGACTGTAACATAACTTCTTACCCTGGTGCCATATTAGTATCTCTTTAGAACTCGTGATTTCCCCCATGTCATGTTTCACTTGCTACTCTCCTGTGTTCGTATCATTCTGTCAATCTTCAGTTTTGTCCTTAGTTTCGGTCTTTGCCTTATGGAGATTTTTTCTCCTGCTCGATTCCACCTACCTTTTAACATTCTTTCTCCATTATCAGGCTAAAGTGAATTGATCGCTGTTAAGTTAACATGTATTTATATGCATTTATATGTGAAATGGCCATATAACGGACCGAATTAATTGGCCAGGAAAACACACTGCCACGACAAAAAGTAGAAAAAAAGTGAAAGATTGATCCAGTGCAGTAATTGAAATGTACACTTAAAGTTGTTTGTTTGTTTGTTTGTTTGTGTTGGGGTTCAGTACGATTACGGCTATACTGTGTCAAACACGGTAAGATACGTTTACATGTCAAGAAGAACAGAGGATATTAAACGGGACAGAAGACAGGAGCAAGGAGAGAGAGAAGAGATGTCACCCGTGGAATGTCGAGGATGGCTCTCTATGGGTGACACCCCACCGATGGGGGGCTTACACCGTCTGCGGGTGGGAGCAGAGAACCTACATATAAACACCGGGCCCCCGCGGGGGATCACTTTAAACTTAATATTGCATTAAGACGATGTCTTTACAGTAGAATCAACAGCATATTTAACTTACGGAAACAGGAGCAAAGAAAAAAGAGGCTAACTTGTATCCTCTGAAAAAAAAAAAAAAATTAAAAAATTTTAAAAAATCACAACATTTCTCTTTCAGCAAAAGATTTGTTGATTAAACAATTTTAAATTTCTTAAATGACGTCTCTCCATTAAAGTTGTAGGAGATCATTAAAAAAAAAAAAAAACTACAGAGAATTAGAAATAGGGAGTCAGTTTGGCAAATGAAAAGATTTTCTTGATTTTCTTTTAAGAAATTGAAAACTGAGCTCTCGAAAAGATTTGAGAAATTTGTTCTGAGATTCACAGAGTTGGGATGCAGAGGGATTTGGCTGTTTATGTCAACTTTTTATTTTTTGAAAATGTGCGATTTTGTTTTATTTTATTTCTTTAAAAAATGTACTGCATAGTCCTGACATACATCAATATTTCAAGGTAATAGTAAAATAATGTTACGAAACATCTTTGTTTGCAATATTTTAGTAATCTATTTTAAACTGTTCTACAGCTAAACTTTCGCCCTGATTGTTACCATGAGTAACATTTGAACCTCCGTGCGTGTAGTATAGATGCAGAATACTCTTATGCAAAATAAGTACCAGCGTGGTATAACGAACGTTGTCACGGAGGTAAGATGAGAGTAATACTATTGAGATGTTAAACATCTTGAGAGAAGAATGCACGAGTCATCGATCGCATTTGGTCAAAAGGCAGAATCTATTGCCCACCCACTTTACTTGTTAATGGAGGGTCTCATCTGATAGCAAGACAGGTTTGTAAGTGTGTTCAGCTTTTATTTGGCGCAGAATCTGTGATGGGAGGCAGCAGTTTTTTCATACATCTTCTTCTTTCCACATTCGCAGGACAACAACAACAACAACCACAACAACAACAACATCAACAACAAAAGACACACACACACACACGTACACACACACGTGCACACACACACACACACACACACACACATACAAGCACACACACACACAGTCACACACACAGAGATACACACACACA